>VXBB01000325.1:522046-566993 GCA_013399915.1 Illadopsis cleaveri | reverse complement strand
GATAGATAGAAGGGAAGGTGTAGCAGGTATTGTAGGCAACACCAGATAATCCATCACTTGGATAAGTGAGCAGCCTATTCTTCCTTCCTATTCTCTTCAATAAGGAGTTGACAGACAAGAAATTATACTGTGTGGTACCTAACTATAAAAAGTGTACTGGAACTATTGCAGAAGTGACTGAGCCTTGGTTAGTGCTGTTTCCTGCTGTGTCTAATGCTCTGCATATTGCAGTCCTGTTCCCCTGATACCAGCCCTTGCCAAGAGAGCCGTCAGTCAGGAGAAGGGCCAGTTGTCTGAAGTCATGAATTCACCTTTTCCTCTAAAACTCAAAAGACAATAAAGCATAGATTAATGTTTAAAAAGTTAGATAGTGTACTAACTTGGCAACTTTCAGGTAGACAGATATTCTCAGGCTGTGTTAAAATTATCAGTGAATCAATTCTTTAGTGAATTATTGAAATTAACTCTCACCTTAATGGAGGTCATGGAAAATGGTTTGATTTCAAAATCTATTCATTTCCAGTGAATATTTCTCAAGATGTTGTATCTGAGATAGGAATCAATAAATTAATTCACAATGCTGATATATTACAACAACTTGGCTTTAAGAAAGGAACACTTAAATATTTCCTTATGTAAATATGCACACACTCACCTGAGTTTATTTTCAACATTACTCATAAAGAAAAATCTCTTGCCAGTGTTCAGTGCTCATTAAAAGTTACAGTTTTCTGAGAAATCCGTACTTATTCCATCACAAGTGGCTGGGTTTGGAATGGGATGATTTCATTTATTGAAATCAGAATACGAAATCAGTTAGTAGCAAAGCAGTATTTGCCACTTAATGGGATCTCTATTGCTGCTTTCCAGTGTGTTAAATTTTTAGATCTGAATTTTCTTATTTAGTTAACTTTTGCTCATGAATACTGAGGTTTATTATCCAGTTAATGTGTTGTGTCATGAACCTAAGCACGTACATAATTGTTTTCATTATGTTTCAGTAACAGAAAAAAAGTCTTAAGTAATATTCAGCCTAAAAATGTCTTTCTAATCTTATCTTGCTTATTCTGTTCTAATTTTATCTTGCTTATTCTGATATAATTCCAAAAATCACAACTCAGTTGCATATCAAGATATGCTCAAAATTATAGAAGACACTAATAGTTTGGAGAATTTTTCAAATCCTTTTAATTCCATGATTTACAGAGAATAATTTTATAAGGATAAACATCCTTCCATTATTTCTGAACCTGATACAATGAAATATATCCTAGAGTTGTTAATCTGTTTTTGTGGATGAGTAGAAATCAAAATATTTTTAACTATCTTTCACATCCAATGATGATCCTTGTTCATCATATTATCTGGGTAGTTAGCTGGAAGCAAATAGCCAATTTTGTATTAATTTGTGAACAAGCAGCGTTAACTGTTGCAAATGATGTTAATGATGCAAATGGAAAAAAATGCTCGTTATAAAATTAAAATCACTGACACTATACCAATATTGTATTTTGAAATGTTCCTAATGCAGCTCTATTGGTGTCTTGAAAATGATCTAGTAAAGATTATTGCTCTTTCAACTGTAATAACACACTAACCATTTGAAATATCTGCTATTTCCCTGAACAATTTCTTACATGCTGTGAAAGACCTATGGGTGAATTTGAAAGGAAAAAACCAAACGTGTTTGGTTTTATGTCACTCTCATCTAATTAACATGAGCAACTGTTCAGTTTTTTTCTGTAGATGTTATTGTGTCACTTTACAGAAGTGCATGTGTTTTATAGATTCAAAAATGTTTTAAGAAATCTGTTCTCTCATGTTATGCTGGGATTGTTTTTATATTCTCCATTTGTCTTATGTTTTACATCTGAAAGGCCAGGATGAGCAGTTGAGAAACTCAATTTGCATGGATTTGCATTTTAGTGGCAGGTAAAGCAGTTTGTTAAGATGCTATTTAAATAATTAATGTTGTGTGAGACTGAGAGCACTACAAGATGTTGTAGCCAAAAAGTGACTTTCAAAAAAGATTCCTAAAACGTAGTCGTGCAGAAGTCTCACAGAGGCTTGAAAATCAGATTACTATTATTTGCAGATGGTTTTAGGTCTTCATTTCTTTCTAGACAGTTTTTCAGCCTTCAGATGGTATTCTCAATAGAAAGAGGACTTTCAAGGACTGGTACAGGTCTCTGAAGCTCTTGATTTTCTTTCCAGTTCCGTTGAGCAGCTCTGATGATATTCTATAGTTCAGTATCAGGGTATCAGTAGCTCAGTCTGAGTAGAATTCCCTCCAAATCACTTAGGTGGGGTGAAGTGTTCCAAGAACTTTGATGAGACCTTTCCTTGGATATTTACAGGTTTTGAGCAGAGAAACCATTTTCCTAAATGCCTGTGACACTTTATCCTCCATGGAACAGTCAATGAGACACTGAAGAATATTAATATGCAGACATGGTAAGCAGTAGCAGTTTATGAAATCACCAATTAAACTGAGTAGCAGTTTTCTTCCATACCTTGGCTTTTCCTCACCAGCCTTAGAAGTACAAAACCAGAGGTACAAATTCAGTCAGGCTTCAGACTCTTGGAGGGAAGATTCGAATGATGGATTTGTGTTTCATTAGTAGCTGGTCTTTATAAGCCAGGCTTCTTCAGGCTGAATTTCATACTGAAAACAAGGTTTAAGTCAACAATATGTTTGTTGGTGTTGCTTTGAGAAAGGATGATTCATTCATTCATTCCTTTGCTCCTATAATGACTGAAATGCATTATTTCCCTTAAAATGATAGGTGTATGATAACTCTAATGGACAAAAACAGGTAGTTCCATTTTGGCTTGTCATTGAAAAGGTAGAAATAAAAGGAAGGAACAAGAAAACCCAGACTTCAATCTCTGCTTCATTTTGGTTTCTGGGCACTGGGAAAAACCCTTTTAAAATTTATTTTCCCCTTTTTTCTTCTTCATTTTAGGTTCTGAAGGAAATGTTCACCTTTTTAGCCAGCAGGTGGGAAATAAATACTCCTTTAGAGTAGGGGAGGCAGTATAATGGGTATGTAACAGCAGTTGTCTCCATCTGTTGCCTTTTCCTCATTTTGCATTGCAATTTTCCTTTAGTATGGAGTTGCTGTACTTCTTTCCCTTTCTGACCACACTTCTTTGTTCTGGGTAGCATCCTGGACAGGAAGACAAATACAGCTTGTGATAGGGAGAAAATACTCTCTGTGCTTTCTTTTTGAGCCCTGATAGCAATTTCTGGAAATTTAATAATTCCTTTAATGCCAGTTTTTAAAGAGCTAAATTTGCAAACAGACTAGGGAAAAAAAAACAACAACTCAGTGTTGTAGTATTAAATGTTAAGAAAACCAAATAGAGGATATTTAGCCTTACCAAACTAATAAAGTGATTCTTATTTACCTCTGTAGGGATTTTTATTGACCTTAATTTTCTATACAGGTCATTAGATCGTTAGCAGAAATAAGGAGTTGCTATGGCCTCCCAGTATTGTTTTAATATTCCTCTGAGGCTCACTGAAGACAGAAAAGACACAAAAGATAATAGAGTATTGCTGAGATGGTTAAAATGCAAGTTTCCCCTTTATTCTTGAAGTTACCAAGTGAATACTTCTTATAAATTTCTGTGTCGCGTGAGCAGTGCTGACAGGCCTGATGTATCAAATCTGACATGCTAATGAGTTATTTACCTGGGAATTTGTTGTAAGGAAAAGTAAAATCAAGGGAAAATAGCCAGTAATATTTTCTAGGAGAACCATGATTTCTGGGGTTCTCAGGGGAATTGTCATTTTAAATTCTTGTCTGTGGGAAATTGCCCTTCCTTTGTGTGTTGTGATTGACCTTGATATTTTCTCAGATGGGTTCTTGTTATTGGCAAATGCTGATCAGGATGAACTTAGGTCCTAAAATCCCCAAATGGCAAGTAGTACTTTTAAATAATTTTACTTGTAGATATATGAAAGTGGAAACTTTCCTGCATCACATGGATTAAGGATAACAACGCCAAATAACTGCAGCCCTTCAACGTTCATTCTCTGAGCATTCCTTTCAATGAAAAGGAACTTTACTGTGTTCTCAGTAAAGCTGCCCAAAAATTATATTGATGCAGATGCAAATAAATACTGTTAATGCTTTAATCCTCTAACAGAACTCGACTTCCGTAATCTGCAGAGGGAGAGCACCATGGGGAAAGAAACAGGTTTGAGTTATGACTGGAAATGTAAGCTTTGAAATAGGAGATTGCTAGAAGGTACACTGCACTTCATAAGTAATGTACTCAGTGCTAGGAAGCTGGCAGCTGAGATTCCAGTGAAATATGAGGAGAAAATAATATCGAACAATATGATCTCTATATACTTTTACAGGCCAAGCACAAATAAAAAATTACTCTCTGTTATGACAGTGTGAAATATAAAATGTAAAGCTGAATACAATATTCTGGCAAGTGAACAATCAGAGGACACAATCTTAGCTGAAGTGAGTGTATCAGAAGGTTCATGTGGTGTTTCAAGCCTGTAGTGTTCAAAGGGATCAAAGTTCTCCAGACCTTTGTTCTCCTGTGCTTTGCTACCTTGCCAAAAGCTAGCAGAGAAAAGACTTGCAGCAACTAACATTTAAAAATATTTAAATAGCTCTGTATTTGAGTATGTCTGTGTTAATGATTGAGAATGACTGTGTTAATGATTGAGAAATACCTGAAGGAGAAATATTCAGGGTGCCAAAGGTACATCCTATTCAACTGTTCAGCTCTTTTCTTCGCACTGCCTAAAAAGTGGAGTTTGGGAACCACTAGTTTTGTTTTAAATCATGCTGCAGATGTGCTCTGTAGTTCTCCAATAACTCAAGGAGAGGTAAACAAACTCTTATTCCCCAATCTGCAGGTAAGGTTGGCAAGTGACAGATGAGGTCTGCTTGCTGACAGTGTAATTATTGGAGGTCAGAGCAGGGACAGCTTCAACTGATAATTATTCACATACAACGTTGCGTGGGTAATTGGAAGGGTAACACTCTCTGCCAAGGCAAATGTTCAAACTGCCTGAAGGTAGGGGATATTCTCATAGGTACATTTTTTCTCCTGAAGGATCTCATTCAAAACCAGTTAAAGTCAGTGACTGATGAATTTCAGTAGGTTTGGTATCAAGATCTGAAAAGTGCAGGGAGCCTGAGTTTGTCTTTCTTTCTTTCTTTGGAAGTAATGCAAGTACACTATAAATGGTTTATCTCAGCTAAAGTCTTTACCTCAGGGGCAGTGGGTTTGCCCTACCATTCTCTTGTTTGTTTAAATTACTCCTACACATTTCCACGTGTTGTACATGTGTTAATTTGCTTATTATTTCACAGGTGAAACATTGTCTTCCCTATAAAGATTGCCATTTGCAGAGAATAATTCTCAGTGTATTTCTCTTCTATTTCCCTAAGTACCACACTGACCTACCATGTTGGACCTAGACCACAGCCTCACATCACAAAGGTAAATAAATGAGTTGAAAAAACTGCTGGAAAGACTCTGGGTTTAGGTCCTGTAAGTTAGAGTTTTTTCAGTTTTCAGTAAGAGTGGAGGGAGAGGGGAAACTGGGAAGATGACAAGGCAAACTATTTATAAGCATTCAAGTCACAAATTGTTGTCTCTGTGCATGGCATACCAGAGAACAGTGTTTTGTTTTCCTTGGAAAATCAAAATCCAATTCCAAGTATAGAAAAGGAGAGTATTTTAATTCTTTTTGCTTACCTCAGCTGAAAGTTCTTAGTTCATGATGGTCTGAGCATTTTTACAGTTCAGAATTGGTCACCAATGTTAGGAGTTTCAGATTTGCCATCTAACATGTTCTGAAAAATTGAGCTGTACAGTATCATGGTGCTGATCCTCAGACCATCTCAGTATAAAGAAGTGATAGATACTCCCTCTTCCCTCTCTCTAAAGCTGAACATCTCATGGCAAGCACTGTGTGAAACAGAATTTTGCCTGTGTTAGTCTGATGGATGTTTATTTCTAACGGCAGCTGTTTAAGTGCCTTGGCTAAGTAAACACTTGGTGTAAGTAAAAATGCACCCGGATCTGATCTCTTGTTCTTTTCATGTATTTGTTACTTTAATGGTTCAGATCTCAAATAGATTTTTTTTTTGAGAAGCAGAACTTTTACAAAGCGGTTCAATCTTTTTTTCTTTTTCGTCTTTCTGGCAAGAAGCATTCTTAAATTAGACCCATTAAAAATCTATTGCATTGGAGAGATTGCACATGCCAGTCTTCTTTCCCCTCACTAATGTGGAGTGGAAGAAACAGAAGTTTCACTACATTAATGGATTGTGGGGAATATGCTCAGCTACCCTCCAGCTTACAAGGCAAAATGTAGCAGCATACAAAACTATAATAAAAGGAATCTAGCTGCAAGAGGCTGTAATAAAATGATGGTAAATGAAATCTACCTGCATATCACCATGACAAGTAATTCCTAACTGAATTCCCTGATCAAAACTCCGCTGGCCTGTGTAAGAGAAATGAGTTGCTGAAGCCTGCCCTGAGGGCTTGGTGATGGTGATGCATTGGTGACATAACCACACTCAGCAGTAGGGACCTTCCAAAGTGTGAGATTTATATGTATCAGAATTCTGCTTGTGTTGGAAATGCTGGGATCTGCAAGCATTTCCCTCCAAATTTCACATATTGAATCCTTCTGTTAAAAATGAAAACTCTTTCTTGTCAAGCCAATACTCTCTTAGTTTCAATTATCCTTTAAACAAAAAAATCATCTAAAAGATCACACAAATTGGACATACTTACCTGTTTCACAGTGTACAATGGGTTGCCTGCTTTGAAAGATGCAAGATTATCATCAGTACTATGACTTATGGTGTGAAAATACATTCTAAGTGAAAGAAACTAATAAATCCATGCTGGATTATGGTCCTGATCTTTTTTATCTTTTTAAATGTTTGAGAGAAAACCCTGACTTAAAACAAGGAAAACTCCTAGCTGGATGAAAGGAATAAGTTTCAGGATGACTCCCCTTATGAAAGGCATCCTAATTAAGTGTTGTACAATATTTGAGTGATGAGAGAAAGAACTGTATGGAGTGTAAACAAAAAGTGTTTTAAAGCATTTCAGAAGTTTTAAAGTTGTTTCACAAAGGTTTAGGCATTATCTATTTTGTTTTCTTTTTGGAAAGATGGAGGGAAAATTGGCATGCTGCATCACAGTAATTCCTGTCATTAAGCTCATTATTACACAGGTAGTGTAGCAGTAGTCACTGTTTGAGCAATTCCTGGCCAATTTATCAATATCAGAGTCTTAATACTTTGATTAAAATCAAATGCATATGTCAAGTGGAACCTTGATTTTCTTGCTTGATGATAACAGATATTTGCCAAAATGGATCCACCGAGTTTTCTTTTTGGCAAGTTGAAAATGTGTCGTATTGAGGCACTGAGCCAGAGACTTTGAATCAGCTGGCAGAATGACAAAAAGCAGAATTATATTTAAGGGAAAGAAGTAAAGTTTCTCTTGGATGAAAGATCAAAATGATTTCTGGCAGAAGAAATACCTATTGCCAGGGAGATGTGTAAAGGCTGATCTCTGCTCTCAGCTACCAGCACGTCTGTCAGTAATCACTAGTAACAACCTCTTCTGCTGTGGAGTCACACGTGTCCATGTGGCCTCTGTCCTTCTCATTAAAACAACCTTAATTCTCTAATAATTTACAGGAGAGTGACCATTTCTGGTTCTTTTCTGTAATATTCCATTTGTGCAAAAACATTATTAAACTCTTAATTAATAGCCTTTCTGTAGTCCGTGTGCCTGATCTCTTTTCACTTCTATCTAATTTCAGCTCCCCAAGGGAGAAAATCCAGTCCTTTCTCAAAGCATATGAAAAAAAGGATATAATGTTTTGGTAAGCTGCCTTACTATCAGGTGACCCTGCTGATGCTCATTTATCAGGAGAGCAAGAAATACTATAAATAAAATATTTTCAGCAATTGTAAGTGGTTATAAAAAGATCTACTCTCACCAAGCATGTAGGTCACTTCAGAAGTCAGAGCCTCAGTAAGGGAGTACCTGACTTGAAAATGAGAAAATGAAAAACGAAAATCGAGAAGTTAGACTCAAATTAATTATTGTAGTGGTCCAAGCTTACTTAGGTGACACACAATATGTATCGCTTTGGAATAATCCCCTGGAATGTCATGCATGAAATAGCACAGGAGAATGGTTAGGAAAATAATAATGAAAATGAAAAACTGACTGTTCCAAGGCCAGCAATATCTGAAACTCTGAAGAGGATTGGTTTATCAATGTAGGTAATGCAATAATGCAGACACACACACACAACAAGCCTCACCAAACCATTTTGGGTTCTCCATTCTCCTATTCCCAGCTTCCTGTTCCCAATCCATACTGCTTTTGGCTGGCACTCGTGTTTACATTTTGAGAGGTAATGATGATGCAGTTTTGTGGCTTGCCAGTCATTCCTTGATCTTGGTTCAAAGCTGAGAGGAGTAGGGGGGGTGGTGGGAAAGCAATGATCATCCCCTGCCTCGTAACGTGAAATCAGACACGACTTCTGCCCATCAAAGAATGCTTTTGTCAGGCATAGCACAGACAAGCTGAATATGTCCTGCTCTCTAAAAACAGATATGAGCCTTTCTATGATGTTATGAAAGCAACACTACTATCAACGTAACAGAAAGCAAAGTAATACTGCTCAAAAATAACACACTAATTTCTAAAGACAAGACATCTTCAGAGTCCAAATCCTGAAATTCAAGGAGAAAAATAAAAGAGTTTGCACACTGGTGAAGATGCTGGTTATGATTTCAACCAGCAAGTGCAATAACCACGCCTGCGAAAAGTTTTTGTACTGATACACGAAGTTAATCCACTTCCTCACCTCTGTTTCCTGGTCACAGTGTTTCCCAATTAGATTTCTATTTCAGTACAGTTTCTATAGCAAGGACTTGCATAAAAGAGAAGGAGTGGGAGATTTTCAAAGTACCCTGGCTAATTAGGTGTCCAGCACTCATTGATTTTGAATGGGAGCTAGGTCCCTCAGAACTCTTCATGCCTTTGAAAAATTCTCGTGTAATCTCTCCCAGTTCTCTGCACAGCCTCTAGCCTTCAAAGACTTCAAGTCTACAGAAAAGACAGTGCAAGATGCCCGGCCTGCATTACCCCTCCTGTCAGAACTGCTATTTGCGACTGGAAGGTTTCAAAAGGACAGCCTGTATGTTGTTGAAAGGAACTTTAGGGCTCTTAATGTTTTGTACATTAACTCCTTACCTGCTACAATGCCTGCTTTAGTGTAACTTTAAGCATGGGGTTTCAGTAGGTCTGTGTGGATTCAATACGTTTCACAAAACATTAAGTACCACTGCTTAATTCTCAAGGTTTAATCAGTTTTAGAAACATTAAGTCAGAACCACAGATTTAAATGATTCTGCTCTTTTCTAAAACTATGACTCATTTGTTAGGCTAGACAAGCTGGGAATTAGTTATTTCATGTGCCATGCTCAAATATCAAAGATGAAATCTCTTATATTTAAAAAGTACAAAGTATGTATTACTTCCCTTTTAAAAACCTATTTTATTGGCCAGTAGTCAACAACTATTTTCCTATGATTCTAAATATTCTCCTAATGCTTCTGCAAACCTTCTCAAAAAACAGAATAAAAATTTAATTAGTCTTTTCAGAAAGCTTTTTTAGGAAATGATTTTGTTTATTTTAACAGTTAAAGGGATGTATGGCACACAGTGAATGTTCACTGTCACACACCATTGACGCAGGAAAGAAAAATTTGTTCACCTGTCACTCTTAACTGTGGGACAGGGAGAGAGGATTCTGTTCTGCAGATATCACTAGTAACAGCTACACACCTCTCATCCTGTACACCTTAATAAAGGCACAGCTTGCAATAAAATGCAAATTATGAGTCTAAATGTAATTCCACACTACTGGAAATGACACAGGAGTGCTTCTCATTTCGCACAAGCAAAGTTCCTCTAAAATTTAGAAAGTAAGAAGGACTTTCCTCTGAGTTAGGCTCTAAAAACAAGTAGGAATACTTATTAATGCCTGGTTGAATGCATTGCTAAACAAAATGTAATCACATCACATGCAATCAAATTAGAAAGGACCTTGTTCTCCTATCTGTTCGCTCATCTGTGGTGAAATAATTGCTTCTTCAGAACGAAATGTTAATAATGGCCCTTTATATTTTGAATGCAACCAAAAGGTTACGTTCAAAATAAGCCCCTTCCCTTACAGCCTTCTATTAATTCAGCTGCTTGCAACAACTCCAATTGATGTCTCTGGGCTTATGACACAAGGATGTCCTAAACCATATGTGGTGATGATATTTCATCTCAGAAAGTTAGCTGCAGTTTTGGTGCTTCCAATTTTTAGTCAGAACAAGGAAAAATAAAGCCAATAAAAAAAATTTCCATGGTTTCATCTCATCTCAATCTGCATCTTGAATGTTTCCATTGGTCTAAGAAATGACAGCAAAAAACCCAAAAAGAGAAACAAACAAAACCCGAACAAACAACCTCCAAAAAACAAACCCTCGTACTCTTACTGTCCACAGATGCAGTAACTGGAATGTAACAGGCCTATCACAGCTGTGATCTCAGCTATTAAGAGGTAGGTAAAACTCTATGAAAACCTCTGGACAGCACAGTGGCAAACATTCATCAGGAGGCTGATTATTTCTACAAGTGTTCAGTGCACACATTCATCCTGTGGTGAACTGCCAACAAGAATTACAGTACCATTTCTATTCAAATTCTTGAAAAAAGAACCTGAAAGTAGTGGTGTAACATTAAAAAAACTTTAAATTAGCTACGCTCATTCATCCAAGTCATATGGACAATGCTAAATTTGGGGTATTAAAAAGTACTTTTGCTGTACTCCTGTTATTTCAGGTTTTAAAAAAGTTTCCAACATTACTCAGACGTAAATAAATATATTTTAAAAAATAGAATTGTAGAAAATTATATGTTTAATGCTCTGGATTATGCAATAAATACAGCCTTTTATCAGAACACAATCAAACCATTAGTGCTGCAGAAATTTTGCTAGGATTGTTAGATGTTACCTTCCCTTTTCATTAAATCAGCAGTAAGAATTCAAAGTTATTTTAAATCATTCATCTCCTGGCTCACTGGCAGTCACAATGTCTTATTTGATCTTGAAACTAGTAGTGAGGTTTTAAAGAAATTTTTGTTAATATCAATGAAAAAATACTGCCTGGTTTTTAATTGACAGAACTTCTTGAAATGTTAAGTACATATTTCTCCTTTTCACCATGGCTGTTGTGTGGGTATTGCTGTATTTTCTGAGCTTTCAAAGACATAGAAAATTAAAGCCTTACCCATGTCCCTAGGCTTTGTTAGATAAATAATTTTGAAGGATTTTTTTATATTTTTAATTCACCTGGTCTCCTTTGCAAAGAATGAGAAGATATGGCACTGCCACCTTTGTGACTGAGACAATCATTTTTACTGCAATTTTCCAGCTAACCTGCAATGTCTGTTCTGAAATAATGTACACACGATTGCCTGCGGCCTATGCAAGGAGTCTGAATATGTCTTTTGTTCTAAATTTTCCAAAATAAACTGAATGAAAGCTCAGCATTTGCTGACATTACAGCTGTAAACAGAAGATGATGTCCCAGGCCAGAGTTCAGGGATGGGTAAAAAAAACAAGGAGTCTTTTTAAAGGATTTTTTTTTCATGCATTTTCAGGTTTGCTTACATCAAAGGTTGCCCCTGAGCCTAGAGGAAGGGATTTCATTACTTGCTTGTAACATTTTATGGTTTTTAGAAAATATTGCCTTTATGTTTGATCCAACATTAGGGAAAGGATCATTTCCATTTTGGGTTCTGCATCATTTGATCCTCCTGAGGTAAGGAAATTGAAAGCCATTGTAGGCATACTATGCAGATTTCTTCCAGGCATGCTACTGATTAATTAATTTTGTTTAAAGCAAGCTGAATTTTCATCTTACCTAACTATAGCTAATACAAAGATCACAATACAGATAATTTTCTAGATCTGCACTTAGAATTTATCTCCCTTTTGACATCACAGGGGACCTTGGAGAGGCCTTTCCTTGATTTCTTCTGTAAGAGTTCAACAAAATAAATCTTCACTAGTTCTGCATCTTGACAGTGACTTTTGATAATAAATAAATATCTTTTTTGCTAAAATATTGTAGCCCAAGGGGAAAAAAAGGATGATCAAAAAATTACCTCTAGGTTTGTGGGTACAATGGTAAGTTGTTCATTTTCAGATTTTCTTTGTTTACTTGAAGCGATTATTGACACCTCTGAAAAGTAGCACATTCTGTTTACTCAATTCACTGTAAGGAAAACATTTACATGTTTTATACAGACCTAAGTCACTGGCATAGAACAACAAAGGTACCACAAGTGAATACATTTCACTTAATTGCAGGAGATGTGTGATTCTTCAAGGGGAAAAATTCAAATAGGTCACACTTCAAATGCAGGGAAATTTTCTTTCTTTAAACTATTAAATTAATAACAAGCTTAACATAAACAAACACCCAAACTTTTATTATTTTGATGACTATAGGATGCTGATTTGTCTCATTTATTTAGAACAAGAAACAATTTAAAATGTGATAGCTTTGAGTTTGCTCAGTCTGTTTTCTTAAGACTTCTTCATAACCCAGCGTGAGGGTCGAGGATAAGGAAGGTAGGAGGTGAAGATGGTAGGGCAGTATCACCAATTCAATTTAATCTTAAGTTCTAAAAGCCTTTTCAAAATCAAATCAAATGTAGAGGGGAAAATTAGCATATGAATCAGCAGCAATAAAAATAAAGAGAAAGAATAAAGTAATTGCTTTTCACTAAAGTTTAAAGCAAAGCAATAACAGAGAAAATACTGCAGCTTAGAAAATGATTTTCCATTGTGATGATTCATTTCTAGCCTATAATTGGTGTTATTTCCCTGCCTTGCAGTAATGCATTCATTACATGCCCAATTTAGAGCAAAGTTAGCCACAGAATTCTTTGTAAATATACAACAGTCACTCTTCAGCTCTTCCTCAATGCTACATCAGCATGACAACCCAGATGGTAACAGTGCAGCACGACAAGAAAATGTGCACAATCCTTGTCCAATGCTGTCTTACTAGCTGAAAGAATAGGCAAAAATGACAGCAGTTCATTGTAGAAGTCATTAGTCCAGCTCCCAGTCCCTTTGGGATCAGCATTAAAATGCTTGTTGTTGGGAAAGAGTGGGGTGTCAGAGGCACATGCTTTTCAAATGCAAGCCCTGGATAATGATTAAGGGTGTACTAGGAACCCTGATCTGCTGCAGGTCTTTGTGCCTTGGTGCATGTCACCTGCTGTGAGTCTAAACATGTCCTGTCAAACAGGAATAATTGGGAAGACCATTCAGATCTAGTCATACTTCTACACAGTCTTTGTGTCATACACAAGGTGAGGGAAAGCTGTATCCATGTAGGCCAATGAAATTACACAGCAGAAACATGGGCTTGGATAAGCCCAGTAATTAAACCCAAGTAATTAAACCCAACAGCAACATGCCACCATAAATCCTTACCCATTTTGTGGTTGCTGTCAGTACATTAATTCTCACAAGAAGAAAGGTGTACTGGTTTACTGGAGGTACAATCCTGAAGAAAGAACCTTTTAAACTAATGCAGGTAGCCAACTTTCTCATTCGTAAAGTCTAGGAATTTCCAGACTATTCTGTAGTAAACAAACAGCAAGGAGTTTTCAAAGACATCTCTCTCTTACTCTGCTGACTGGAAACTTTCACATTTGTTTTCACTGCCCCAGTCTTTTGGGAACTTAAAATTTAGGTGAAATCTGGGAACATTTGTAAACACCTCCAAAACACTACATTTTTTTTCAGGTGAGTGTGTTATGATAACTCAATTACAAGAAATTGTTAAGAGAAACATTTGAAATGAAACTTTTGTTTCAGGAAGGTTTTAAAGCACCTGGTTTTTTACTGGTTATCAATTGTATATTGTATAGGTACTGACCTGTAAATATGAGGAATGCAATATGTATTTTTACAGGTTAAAAAATAAAACATTATATAATATGTCACTCAAAACTTTAGTCCAAAAAAAAATTGATTTTGCAACTTCTAGCATCTTTTTTCCTACTGTCATAAAATGATTCTTAGAGCACTCTCAGTTCCTAAGGGTTATCTGTTGGAGCAATAATATGAGGAAACAATCTATCTGTCTGGAAATGCCATTGTCAAAAAAACCAGACATATTTTCAACTCTGGGATGTAGCAGTGATGAAAACATAACAGTGCTGAAGTCAATGGCACAATTGTCCATGACGTCAGCAGGACTGAGGTTTCATCTCAGAGCTTCTAATTTTCATGATATGTATTCTTTTTCAACCCTAAAAGGACACGACAAGATATACAAGCATTTAGTTATTCTGATGCACAGACCAGGAGGGCAGGCCAGGCCATCTGGCATCCAAAAAAATATTTTGATTACTGGAGACTTGTTTCCAAAATATGACTTGCTGGATTGGTATTTTCATTTCAGCAAAAACAAACAGGTTAAGAGCTTCCTTTTTGAAGTTGATGTTATTGCTGCACAATGCAACAGATGGAAGTGCTCTTCACCCCACTCATCACTAAGCAGGAGGATTGAGCCTTATTTTGAGAGGTCTACCAGCTGAAGTTTACAGCTTCATCAGGAACATATTCTAACTTCTGGTATCATTTCTTGAACAATTACAGCTTTGTGCATTGTGTTTTGTCTGGGAAACATTCCAAGTTTCAGAGACCTGCTTTCCACTAATTTAGAGTGGATGTCGTTCGAAAAGTGGAATATCTTTCTAATAAGGGGCTACAAAGTCATAGCAAATAAATGCAGTCAACAGTGCACAAAATGACACTTCTGTGGCCAAGTACACCTTTGTGGGAAGGCACTGGCTCTTAATTAGTTGCCTAGGAATCTGCTGCTCCTTGACAAGGTCTTCTTGCTGCAGATTGGCTACATCGTGGAATTGTTTTAACCTCACTTCTTGAAATTAAAAAATACAGATGCTGTTAACGCAATCAGCTGAAAAAAAGCCACTGATTCAGCTGTTAGCATGTTGGGTTCTTGACTCTTACATATCCAGTATAAAATGAAATCAAATAGTTGAACATAAAGGGCAGCGGCCTCAGGTCCAACCTGGATTCCTCCCTTAATTCCACTTTCTTTGTAAGTCCTGTGTATTAAACGAAAATAACTCATTTTTTTCTCAGCAGTCAACAAATTCACACAAATTGTATTTGTATCATCCATATTTCTAGGCTGTTAAAGAGGGCTGGACAAGTTATCAACTCCTAATGTTCTTCCCAGCACTGGACAGCAAATTACATTCTAATGAGCACGCCATGAAAAGAGAAAACATGATGTGTTTTTGGATTGTATGCCTAGATTCAAGACATTAGGAGAGGTGGTAATAATAATATTATGCTGTATAGCTGTAAAATAAGTAAATGTACAGAGAAAGAACAAAAAGGAATGGAACCAAACAGAAATAATAATGCCACATTCTGATAGGTGACATTATTGGGTATACAGTTATAGAAGCCATTTTTCTAAGGTGTGTAGAAATGCTGAAGATACTTATTTAAGAGTTTCTGCTATAAAAGTTTAATAACAGAGTAATATTACAAAACTGAAAAAATAGGCCAGCTATTGAAATTATCATTATAGCTATATATATTTGGCTGTAGATGCTATTGCCAGTAAAGGTACAATCTCTGCACTCAAGTCAGTGAAAACTTTTTAAATATAAAGTCCCATAGCAACCAAACCAGAAAAAGTTGTGCAGCTCTAGGCAAGCCAATAAATGCAACCAAGTTTTATTACTCTGAGAACTGCGGAATGAAGGAAGTTGCACCATGAGCTTTGTGAGCTTTTGAGAGAATATTCAAAAATTAGGTGGAATTTTTTTGAAACTGAGCTTGATAAGTGGAGTACAATGGAACTGAATTCATAAGAACCTCCTCTGTTACAAGCCAGGCTTTGCTGGCTAAAAAAATGTCACCCAGGCAGAAAAGAATGAAGACATTGGAAAATCTCTGCCTCCTTCTGCCCCTCATGTCATTACTTGTATAAATACTTGGGAGAGAAGAGGGCAGTGTAAGACACACTGGGATAGAAGACAAGTATTTCATGACAAATTAGCTTCAGAGATTACAGGAGCTTGTGTTAGGAAAATAAAGGAATGCAGAAAGATTTTACTATGGCAGTCATTTACACCATTCTTCCACGCTGCAGCCTTGGCTGAGTGCTCAGGACTGCCCTTGCTACATTCAAGTAGTAGGACTTCTGTGGTTCCTCATTATTGATCAGTGGGACACAACATATCAGTTTATTCAAATTTCATTTCTCCAGCCCTAGACTGTGGAAATGACCAGTCTTTAAACACATTTACAAAGGGCTGTAGATCTAATTAATAAGCAAAGCTACTCTGCAGTACAGGTGGAAAAGCCCACACCTCAGGTCAAAGATGCCAAATACACTTTCAGTCTTGTCTAACCCATTGGGACTTTCAGATTTGTGTTTCCTGAAGGCAAAATCTGAGAAACTGAAGAAGTATTTTCACTTACTTCAGTTTAAATAAGAAGGTGGTCTCTGGACTCAGTTTCTGCAACAATCTGTGTCTTGTGGTCATACCAAATCCTACTGATATTAATTTAGATGGCAAGGAATAATATAATGAAGAGTTAAGTTTACCAGTCAAATTGATAAAAATAACAATCCCACTTCAAAATAAATGATTTCTCCGATGAGTACCTAATTTACATGTAAACAATGGTTATTGTTAATTAATTAAATGGCAAATTGTTGCTCAAAGTGCACTTACTGATGCTTGTGATGTACTTAAGTCATAAACAACACAGTCAAGGAAGAATAATTTGGGACACATTTGCTTACATTTGCTGCTGCTGGAACATGCCTGCAATTGCATTTTCCTTCCTGCAAATGGCACATATGTGGGTAGCTCCTTTTCTGGCTGTAGTACCAGCATAGTAGCAGGGCTGTTCTCCTTTACAGCTAAGAAGGGAATCTGCAGTGTGTGTTTTAAGTTATTATTGTATTTCCTGATTTAGAATCAAGATCTGTAACACAGAGTGGATATCTTATCACTTTGGTGCTTTGGTAAACCAGAAGCTATTGTTGACAAGAGGCATCCCTGTGTTCTCGACAGTACAGTTGTTTTTCTTCTCCTTAGGCTCACTTTGTGGCTAGAAAATCTTATACTGACAGCAGTATATCTTATTTTTGTTTGCTTTGTTTTCTGATGCTGATCTTTACTGATTCTTCCTTGCAGTGCATATCTTTGAATTTGAATGAATAGACAGTTTATTGTGGAGGAAGAGGAAGAATGTACGTGGAGGACAGAGAGGGAGCGAATTGGAAGGCTTTGTGGCCTTTAGATTCTGTCATAGCAATTTAATTTCTAACCAGAGACTTTATTTATTATCCTGGCATCACCTGTCATCTTGATGAGGATAATGATTACAGTGTGGTGCATATGTACTTCCTTTAAACTAAAAATAGGCTCCTTTTAGTTCTGTGGCTTTTCAGGATGTCTTTCATTTTGCTTTGACAACTTCGCACTGGTTTTCATTTTAACTCAGGAAATAGTTGATAAAATACAAGCAGACAAATTCTGCCAGGGACCATGATTCTTAAAGCATTTAATGATGCAGTTTTTGTAGAGGGATGGCACGTTTTCTAAAGGTTTCTAAATGTGTGTGAAGTAGCTACTAATCAAACACTTCAATATGTAACAAACTACCAAAACAAAATTGAATTCACTTCTTTTCTTAAGAAGGATCTATCCACAATGATGGAAATTAGAGATATTTTAGCAAAATTGAATGCTCTGAATCACAGAGCTAGAATCCTGGGTAAGGCACTAAAGACTGTGAAACCCAGCTTGAAATTCCTATTTTCATATTCTGTTACAAACTTGACGGATAAGGAAGTCATGGCTGACCTTCCAGGAAAAGCAAACCATGATGTTTTTTTCAGGAGCATATATTATGTCCCCACTGGATTCCTTATTTATCTGGTATGAGGAAATCATATACATGATTTCTGTTGAAGACCATGCATAACTGTATATATTTCTGCTTTAGCTGAGGTTTTTCCTTTATTAGTACTATTGTGTGGATCACATTGTTGTGATGTATTTTTCCATGCTGAAAGAGAAGAAATACAGTATTATATTTTTTAATGTAGGCATGCCAGCTTCCCATATCTTGAGGCTATCTCAAGAATTATTTGGATTAAATGAAACATTATTAGGAATAAATTAGGATTAAGTGCTTACCTATTACCACTTTGAGGTAATTGGCCTGCATTGATCTAAAGGGTTAGGGACCGTAGCATTTTCAAAACCTTCCTCAGAGGTTTCTTCCCCTTGTTTACTTTTTGTCACTGATATAAATGTACATTTTTGGATTTCTTATTTGCCATACCAGACTATGTACATTTAGAAGGAAACACCCACATTCAACACCATAACAAAACCCAAACACCAGCAAACTGGTGACAATCCTTGAAAGAAAATGGTAATTAAGTTTTAAATTATTTATTATTACTTCTATAATCATTTCATGTCTGAACAGTAGCTTATGATAAAAAAATCTCTATCACCTAGAGCTGTGAGGAAAAGGCTTTCCATTAGTCATCATACCCTGCATAATGGGCAGCACTGCTAATGAGACACCAAACACTTCAAAGTTATTCAATCAGCAGTCTGAATAATGAGATTTTACACAAAAATGTAAATAGTGAGCACACAACAAAAGCAGCGAGGTGGATTATAGCTCTTTCTTTTAAGCCCCCATGAATGGATAGATTGAAAGGAATTTAATTACTTTTTATAAGTAATACAGTGTTCCACAGATTCTTAAGAAAACAGAATAGGCCAGGGCACTTGGTGCCTTAGAAGCATATGAATTTAAATAATAGATATAGCTGCTAAGAATAAGCTTTATTGGAATCTGTAACTCTGCCTTGAAATTTTTGTGGGAAACGTCTGCAAATATTTCTTATAATAACTCAGAAGAATATTAACACCGTATTTGACAATCATGTCAGTCTTAGACATTGACCTCTAGTATACATGGATGCAAATTACATTAAAATATATATTATATAATGTAATAGGCATCAAGCCTGTCAGAATCCAAGGAGCATCCAGACAATGCTCCACTCATACTGCTTAACTTTATGTAGTTCTGTGAGGAGCACAGAACTGGACTTGATCCTTATGTGTCCCTTACAATTTGAGATATTCCGTGGCAACAAAATATTGCATGACATAGCAGCAACCTGAGAAAGGATGATGTGTGACTGAGAGTTGAACATGATTTTTTCACATGAACAATCATATGGTTTTTAATCCTACTACTTGAGAGAAGCATAGAGGACAATGTTTCAGTTTTATTTAAAATGCCATGAAAATCAGTATCAGAAGTGTTAGAACTAATGGCAGCTTCATGGTAGGTATTACTGAAAAATAAAATTTTTACTGATGGAAAGCAGGAACATTTGGGATTTGGCTTTAGGTGTTTTGGAAAGTCTATGTTGCAGAATCATGCTTTTTGCAGAATTATCCCTATACCTTTATAGGAAATAAAATATTTCTTTGATGTAAAATCCTGCAAATATTCAGGTGGAGCTATATAAATCAATCAGCAGATTATGATTATTAGCAGTAGCAAACTCAATTTTATAGCAGTGTGCTCCCTTTATAATCATGTCAGCAGGGAAAAGCTTTGCTGCTGGCCATCTGCTGTTTAGGCAGGCTGCACTAACCTTTCACCTGCCTGAAAGAATAAAGGTGTTCCTTAGAAAAAGACACCAGAATTGTATTTAAAATTATTACTTAGAGCTGGAAAAAATCGTCAAAATCTGAACCAGCAATGGATACAGTAAAACTTAGAATAACTGAGTTATGTTGCATGTAAGAGAAATATATAATATGGGTCTGAATTTCTTATAAAATCTATTATCCCTTATGGAACAAACAAACAGACCCCCCAAACAAAACAAAACTAGAGAAATTTCTAGTGAATGTTTTTGACACTGCTGATTTCACTAAATCTATTTTTAAAATGTAAGCCACTGATTATCTCTGGTTATCAAACTTGATTTAGTGGCTGGGAGCTCAAGCCCAATGTATTCAGACTTTAAATGCAAACCATGAAGTTTTTACTATCCCCAGTTTGGTGAGAAACAGCTCAACCAAAATCAATAAATAAATTTCAGTTGTAAGAGACTTGTACAGAAGAGACTGGGATTAGGATTTCCAAGTTTATCTGTTATAAAGGGCAGAAAACTACAAAGGGCAGAAAACTTATTGAGCTTCACTTTTTGCTGTTCATAAATATGTGATGGTTTAAACACCACTCCTCACAAGACTCATTGCTTCTACTGATGAAATGCATTTTTAGCTCAGAAGTACATCTCATACTATGGGATGGGTAGCTGTAAACTGGACCAAGCCTTGAAATAATGGTCCTATCATTTTTAATTGTTCAGTAATAATATTAATAATTATTAACTCATTTAGTATTAATTTGGTTGTTATAAAATGCTTACATAGATCCTCTAAACTAGTTAGCTTGACCTTCATTTTGAAGGGTAAGCAGTGACAGTCTAGTGTTAAAGCTTGACTTGGAGCAGAAGCCAGGATGGGAGCAGATTCCTGAGCACCAGGTTCAGCCTTTTAAAATTTCTGTCTCACCCTTTGACAAGAACTTTGTTGGATAAATGCAACAGTTTGCTGATTGTGTATGAGTTTATGTTCAAAAGAAAAAGGGTGTGTGGATCTCCTGTGCCTGTGGATCTCCTTAATTTCTGTGATGTCTGAGGTAGCTAAAACTTCTCCACTCTTCTGGGAGTAATAGTGCTTGTGCATCAGCACAGGAATGTTTAATTAAGAGTATGTGGGATACAAGCACATGCTTCAACAGCAAGTTTAAACATAAAGAAATAATGTGTATTAAAGATACATTTCTTCAAAAGGGGCAACACCACAGCAAGAGGGAGAGACAAATAATTCCCTGAAAAATAGTGATTTCATTTGTCCTACATGGAAGACATCATGACTTCAGTAAGATCATAAAAATTTCTGCCTAAGCTCTACAATAAGTGAATAAAAGACTCTGCGTATCAATTTCTTTGCTGTGCCTTCTTCCTAATATTCTAATATATCTGTCTCTTCCTAAGAGGTGGTTTGCAAACGTTGTTATTAAACTCTGAAAATGTTCTGCAAGTCATTGATCCCCTAATACTCATTTTTCTTCAGGGAGCCCTGCCACAAGGATATACAGAGCCATTCTGTGTACACAAACCAGCTTAGCACAGGAACCGACTCCCAGGTGCTCCTTATTGAAACCTTGAACTCCATCTGAGCTGAGCTTTTATTAAATTCAGTCTAAGAGTCAGGGAGGAGGTGAGCCAGTGGTGAAAACACCAATCTGAGATGCCACAATCCTGCAGTCAGCTACTGACACCCCTGACATTTTCATTTTAAGTAAATATTTCTGGAGGGACAGAGATACGGTGGGTTTATAATTTTTTACTATTAATGCAATTCCAAACCACCTTTTTTACCTGCAGATTGTATTACAGTACATGATAAAACCAGCCTGTACATTTTTGAATTGCAAGTTAAACAGTTTATTTTCTTCCTGGGAATGCACCTCTGCACCATCTGCATACTCCTAAGCTGGATCTCATGCATTTTGTAAAGCTCATTTTTCCAGGGTCACTTTATGGCTCAGAATTTAGTAATAATGTGCATTTACTTTTTAACTTTCTTTGGATTCCTGAGATACTTCTTAATTTGATGGAGTGCTTTCTTTCATTTTGTAGTTCAGAATCAACAGCTTATTGATACCTTCATACTTGAAAGAGTTTGGGATGTTAAAGTGTTTCTGCTTTTGACCTAATTTCGGACAGGAACCTCTGTATTCATGGTAGGAGTTTCACAGAAAGTGAGAGATTCCATCTCAGCTGTGAGAGAGCTGCCCAGATGTTCTCACAATTTGTGGTCATCTCTGAGCTCCCAAAAGTAGATGTTCTGATCATTTTAGCAGCCAGGGAATGGAATCCTCTAAACCATCCCAACTCCATTAATGTGACCATTTCAGAGGTGGAAAAACTGAGGTGTGGAAATATAGGAAATACAAGGCCCTTAATTTAAACATTTTGAAGCATTTTTCACTCGCCTTCTTAATCACGTGTCAACAACTAAATAAAACCACCAAGGCTGGTCTTTAGCAACCAGCATTCTAGCAGAAATTGGGTTTTTTTTCAGGTTTTTTTTTGAGAAATAGTGATGATTTTGCTAAACTGGGCTTTTAATGCAGAAGCCAGTGACCCATCCTACACTGATAGACAGAGATGGGTACTTTAAATACAATAGTTTGATTGCCAGAATTTGACAAAAAGTCAATAAGGTATTTTATATTTTTCATATACATATACACTAGATTATGCATTCTCCTTACTTTGGCATTTCTGATATATTTTCTGAGAATCAATTTTGTCTCATGTAAATGGTTCTCTGGAGAATTTCATAACTAGAGGCAGCAGAAATAAAAAATAAAGCCTACCATTAGGACAAAAATATTTCCCACTGTTGGCACAAAAATAATCAAAATCTGCACATGGCCAGGCAAACCAAGCCACTGCTTGAGTTTGTTCACAAAATTGTCATGCTGTTTTGTCAAAAGTAGCACTTGTATCTCATGAAATTAGGCAAGATGAGCAATCCAAGTTGTAGACAGTTGATAAATCATTCATGTTCTTAACCAAAGGAGTCTCAGGCTGAGAGCTATATACATTTTGAAATCAAGAAGCAGTAGAAGTGAAGGTCATTTGCTAACAAATATAGATGCATCTCAGACCCATTTGAAAGCCAAACATTCCCCTTCTGCCAAGAGACAGGAAAGGATTTTGAGCACAGTTGAAACTGTTAAAACACAACAGCAACTAATCCTCTTTATGAATTGCCAGGGTATGGCTGGAGATAATAATTGCACTGAAACCAGTGACCACACAATGAATGGAGAACGTTCCATGAGTAATGATTGCTGAAGTATATTCCTGATTGCTTTAGATCTGCAGAGGATAGAACTAAGTTAAGTAATTTCTAGCCCTCCTTCTCAGTACCCAGGTAGGGCAATTTGTATCAAATCACACCAGAGGTTCACATCCCACATCACTGCTGTGCAAACTCAGGCTACATTGATACAGCTGATAGAATTTACTCACCACCTTCCAAGAGAGAGGGATATGAGAGATCCATGCTTAGAAGGCACCTTCGTTCTACATGAGGATTAGAAAAATGCAGGGGGAAAAAAAGCACTTGACATTATATAGGGCTCACAACGTTACATGGCTCATTATACTTTCTCAAAATCCAGGTTATGTTTCTTGGCATCTCCTCAGACTTTATCAGAATAGAGACTCTGGCTCTGTTCTGTTCATTTTCACTGCAGCCCAGATTTTTTCCTGTCACCGCATGTACCATTGCTTTCCTGCTTTACACCTTCCCTCCTGTGGGAACTTCTCATTTCCATTTGGCACTTCTTCTCCCTGCCTTGCTTCAGAAAACCTTCATCCTGCTATTGCAAACTGCTGAAATTCTTTACTTTAGCTACTTCCAGGTGATTTTGATCACTATCAAGCCTCAACACATCTGCAGGCCCCAGACTAGATCCCTTCTTGTGCCCAATACATAGACCTGAACTGAAGCCAGCTCCTGTGGGCTTTGGCTTCAGCACTGGAATTGTGACTGTAACATAAAAATCCATGTTATCAGGCCCTGTCAACATTCCCTCAGATCTAGGTGTTCTGATTTCCCTTTTCACCTACCTTTTATTTCCAAGGTGATTTATTTATCTAATTAGAAACTAGCTGAGATTTCCCTAATTCTTGTTAAAATACCCAAGAAGGAGATGTAAGTCTAGGATTGCATTCTAGGAAAATTTAAATCTATGAGCAAGAAAGAGAAAAATACTGTTTCTTTTTTTTTTTTTTCCTAAGATGATGAGTTAACATTATTAACTGTTTTCCTGTATCTGCTGCTGTGCTTCCCCCTTCTGTGCAAATTCATGCAGAGTTGCTGTTGTTTTATAAGGAATGCATAGCAGTAGTTTATTTTCTTCTTCCAGATTAAATATCCTGAACATTTTTTTTTTCCTGGTGTTCTTTTCCCCTTTCCTGAACATCCTTGTTGCTATTATTGTAGGCAACCTAAACCTGGTTGAAAAGAAATCATCTTTACAGAAGCAAGAAGACTGAATTCAGACAGAAATTGCCACAAAGAATAAATGCTAGACTCATGTTTTCAAGAGCATAAATGCTATTTTCAAAATTTTTAGAAGGTGTACAAGTAATATTAGGCTGTAATCTATTTCCAGAAGTCTTCTGCATTGTGTAAGTCACTCCTTTCATGAATGTCCGTGGCCAGGCAGATCATAATGTTGTCAAAAGGTGTTCAAGCTTGATTATTATTTCAAATGTCAATGGATGTTTTCTGAGCAAATGGATTCTTGAAAATTTGAGATGTTAAAGATACATGAAGACTGAACTCAGTAATCTGCATCCAGATTTTGATTTTCAGTCAGAAACATGCCATAAATCAAGAGGCATTGTAATTACTAATGGATATTCCTTACCAAGGTGCTATTACATTTGGAGCAGTTTAATTTTTAATTTTTTAAACTTTTCTCATTCTTAGTTAATGCGTTTTCTCTAGAACTCTTTTTGGAATAAACATTTAATATTCCACATCTGTCTGCCAAAACTGAAAATGTGTATTCTTTGCTTACAGTAGAGGTTGGAATTATTCCTTGCCATAGCACTGATAGGAGGTTTGTTTTAAAATATGAAAGATCCTCTTAAGATTCCTGAAAAATGACATTAAAATTTATTGTTGGATATTGCTGATTGTGATTGAAAGCCACTTCATTAAATTACAGTAGAGAGAGATGAAGGACATCTTGCAGCAATGAAAATGGTTGCAAATTTAATTAAAACATTAAATTATTGTTGGAATAAAGGTCATAATCATAAAACGTAATTGAAGGAAGTACATTAGCATGTACCCTAAGGTATCCTTTCCATTTCAAAATACATATTACATATTTGACATTTAAAGAGGAAAGAAGAACCATTTTATCTGGATGGATGAACGGCAATGGGCAGAAGTGTTATACATAATACAGTTTAAGTGCCCAATTTTTCAAAAAATCATTTGCTCCTTGCATAGGTGCAACACACTATTTTTATGTCTCTGACTGAGGAAATTCACCTTATTTGTTGGGCATCATGGACCTGCACAGGGCAGAGGACATCGTATCGTATACTTAGACTTTTTCCTTGTGGAAAAAGTGTAACTTCTCCCATAGCCTTCAGAGAGTGCCCTGGTTTAATTCTGGTTATATTTATGCCATTTATCACTCCATTTTCTCTCCCTTGCAGCAGGTGAGGGAGCAAACACTGCGTAGGGAGAGAAAGTAGAAGCTGCAAGAACATCTATCCATAAAATCCCTCTGAAAGTACACTGCTAATGGTGCTACAGGGCAGCTGTCACCTCATCTCCTGGGAATCACTTTTTCTACACAGAAAATAATCCAGAATGGAATAAACCTTCTTATTAATGATCTCTCCTAAATACTCAGCATAGTCTCTGAATTCAGATAAAGTCTTGCAAAATATTATCCACACCTTCCTGCATTCACTGCTATCTTTTGGAAAAAGGAGAGGGTATTTTTTGAATTATCTCAGAGGGGAAAATCAGAGTGAGGACGCTTAGAAAATTAATATATCTCTGTATAAATACTTCTTCTCATGTGTGTTTGGGAAGAAAGTCAGGATAGCCAAGCTGGATTTCATAAATCAGTGCTGCAGGTTGAAATGCTTTCTTGCAACAAATCACTTTACACTGTGGAAACAAAATAAGAATTATGCATCAGTTTCTAATAACAAAGTAATTCTTAAGATTCTTAAATAACAATTTATTAAATTCTTTTGTAATGATCATCATTTCTTGTTGCTGTTTCTCCAGACATTGTTCCAGTTGCCATTTTCCTCCCCATCCCGACCTGTTGCATAAAAGCCACGTGAGGAGCAGCAGAAGACTGCTCAGACTCTTTCTTCTCATCTGATAGTTCAGGTACATAGTATTTGCTAGAGAGCTAATGCTGAGAGAATTAGTAAAGTACACTGTAAAACCCAGGGTTTTCCTAAAGTTTAAATGTACTTCTGTTAATTTTCTGAGCTTTTTCCCTTTTCTGCAAGTACCAAAATGTTCTTTGCCCTCTCCTGCTTTACCTTTTCCTTGTTTCCCCATGCTTTCTTATATTCAAATGCATTTCTTTATTAGAAAAAATATTTAATACTAAAATCAAAGCAGATGAATCAGGATTTGGAGACATTGCTTCTTAGAATTATGACATGAATTCTTGTTTCCCAAAGAGAGGATTTCAAGATCCATACTGCTATTTTTCTCTTCCCTTATATCTAAGCTTCTTGTGAATCCTTCATTATTTCCTTTACAGGCAAGTGTGACGTGTGACACAATGGGATAAAGATTTCAATACCATTTGGATCTGCATTGGGTTCTCCAGGAACCCTGGCATGTAAGTGAATCCTACAATTTGGCTGTTTTGACAAATGTAGCACTCAGCAAACACTTTAATGAGCCAGTAGAAACTCTCCACAATAATCCCAGACCCATTATGTAAATAGCCAGTTCTGATCTATTTTCTTAAGCACTGGCCTAAATTCATCCACATATTCTGAAAGGTAATAGAAAGCATTCAGGATCATTGTATGACACTTTTGCAACTGCATCCTCCAGTGCTGTATTTTCTATAGATTATCTCACTACTTTATCTCTCCTCCCTTAAATGAACCATAAAAAAAAAAAATAAAGAAGGAAAAGAAATTTCAAAGAAATTCAGCATGAATTATTTATTACAATTTTTCTGCTTTAAAAGCTGAAAGAACTAGATTAATTGCATTGTGTTTTTTCATATTTGAAACATCAGAAAGAAATATAATAGGAAAATTAATATTTGACACTTATGTCCATTAATGAAATTGGAAGGGATTTCTAGTTTACTGATAAGGCACTTCTGACCTATTTAGAGTTCCAGCCTAAGCATGACACTGATAAAAGAGGTGAAGGAAAAAATATACATAGACCAAATGAAAAAGGAGTAGAAAGCAGAAATATTTAGAGCACAGGGGGCTAAAATGGCACTGGGTGACTGCAATAATTTCAGGGAATAAGGAAAAAATGAGAAGTGCCTGAGAGGGAGCTATATATTTTAGGAACTAAACTCAACTTGAAATTAAGAATGAGGCATTGCTACATTTCTGTTGCTCAAATAAGCAGAAGATTTTCTCTGATAAATGGTTTGGGTTTTTTCCTTCTGCTTCCCACCACCTTAAAACTGTTCATTATCACCACACCAAAAAAGACGGATAGAGGTATTCTAGAACAGATGAGACATGAAACTTAAGTGAAAAATGTGTAGATTTTGTTTACTTGTTCTTTTGCCAATTACTGACAAAATCTAAATGTAGTTTATTGCTATGTGAGAGAAGGGTTGTCCTTAATTACAACAGTCAAAGTTACTTTTCTATTATAAGCTATATGGTTTTATACCTTTTCTGTCTATTGTCTCTGAATCAATCAGTACAAAAACATGCTTGTGCTAATCAGAATGGTCTCATGGGAGCTGCTGAAACAAATTAACAAAACTGAGGGACATTTACCATTTAGAGATTAGGAGCACAAGAATTCAAAATTCCTATCACTTGCTTTAGCATGGAAAAAAACCTCTCAGCCTGCAAACAGTTTAGGAAAAAAAAATGAGGCAGGATGAGCCTCCTAATCTGTTTATTTTTTGATCACTTTTGTGGGTTCTTATCTATGTCAGTTTTTTGCGTTACTAAAAAAATGATGCAGTTTAAAAGTTTTCTATTTTGAGTTGTTGGCATCATTCCCTTCCATTTGAGTTACATGAACAGATCACAGCTCATCACCAGTTGTCAAACCCAGCTGGTTTTTATGATATTAGGCCAATTTTTTGAATTTCAAGTGCACATCACCCATAATTCTTGAATACTTAATTTCCAATTCATTAATTAGAGTTTGAGGCATCAAACTAGTGCTAGGTCCTTTGTTAAATCAGGAAAGCCGAACAGCATATAGAAAAATCAGAAGTAAGAGATGCAAAGCCTGGCAAAACAGAAAACCAGGTACACTTCCACTTGTTGTTCCTAAGTGCTTCCTAAAGCTGCTCAGTACTCTCATTAAAACCACAATATCAAATAAAGTGGCAGTGAAAGCAAAGAGACAAGGAAAAGGAGAAATCTTTTCCCTGCAGCATGCAGGGAGAATGAGGCAGTGCTGCTGTTTCAGTGTGGCTTCAGAGAATTGCCAGTTTACATCTTAGAAACCCTGCAAGACTGCACTGAAGCGTTTAATGTAATACAGAGGGTACCGAATGCTGGCAGAGAAAAAATCACAATACCTTGAAGAGCAATGTCATTATCTCAAAATTTACAGTGATTAAAATTTTGCCAAGCTTTTTTATTTTCCCTTTCTTCTCGGTAGTTTTTCCCCTTCTAACCAATCATGCATTTTCAGTCCGTAGTTAAACATCTTTATCAAATGAAGGCTGGGTGGCTCTTTAATGAGAACACATCCAATAAAAATGCTTTCAATTACATTTTTAAACTGCAAAATATCAAATTACTGCTGTGTGAGGATACTCCGTTGAAAACTCTAGGATTACAAGAGAGGTCATTATGTTTTTCTGCCACATGGCTTTGAAGTATAATACCAGGCTGTCACCTTAAATATGATTAATTGAAAATGTTACAGTGAACAAACCAGTTTTTCATTTCTAGAGCCCTGCAATCAGTGAAAGAGTTCATAGGAAGCAAGAAACAGTGTAAACTTTAATTTCTTTATTTTGATCACTACTAGAACTTTTGGATGATAAAATTGAAAATATTTTTTAAAAATGTGATCTAGTTTTCACTATACCTGTGATTTATTGAATTCTTATATTTCTCCTCATTGCAGTTATATCCATAAGTGCTTCTTCCTTTCATCTTCTGGTTCTCATTCAATAGCTAACTTTGGGCTGGTAGAGAACTGATGGAGCTGCAGGAGATCCAAGTTTAGCTCCTTATTTTGTCATTCCCATGATGCCTTTCAGAAATTAATGTTGCAATGTAGTTAAGTTCCATTTGAAAAGACATTTAGACACTCAGAAAGCAGTGAAGTGTAAGCACTGAATCACTTGGTTTCAGAAGTCTTACCCAAATCTCTCTGTGGTCAAGTTCCCAATTTCTGAACTCAGTCTTTCTTAACCTCTGGGATTACAGATTTTTCAAGCAGGCCATATCTAGCACAAATCACTTTTTTATAAGGAAACACCAAACCTCAGACCTTTCCATTCAGCATTAATTTTACCTACCTCACTACTGAATATCACATACCTATTAACAAAGTTGCTTAGGGCAACACAGCAGTTGTGTCCACTGGAATAAACCATGTGTGCAGTTTCCAAAGCAGGAAAGGTGGGAGTTGTTTCCTGCAGTATCACCTAGAGCAGCCCAGTCTCAGGGTGGGCAGAAGCTCCTCCAGCAGTTTGTTCCCTGGGCACGAGTGGGGTCCTGTCAGGAATGAAAGGCTTGTGCTGTGCATGAGGTTCAGATCACCAGTGGCTGTGAAACAGAAGCAGTAAAGTGGATTTCACTACCTGCAGTTCCAAAGTGGTGCACCAGACCAAAGTTAGACCACTCAGCAGAGTGTGTGCACCAAAACAAGACCAGCAGGATTTCTGTGTGTGGAGCTTCAGAGCTCTGCACCATGCACAGGTCACTCACAGAGCTCTGTTCATTCCCTCTGGCTTCGGAGCAGGTGCCACAGAGCCTGGTTGCTCCTCCATCACACACAGATGGAGGGAATCTCACCTTTCAAGCACCAGCTTAGTGCAATTTTTAAGAGCATATTTTACTTTTTACACATTTCTGTGGTCTCACGGAACACTGTATTCCTGCTGGCAGATGGGATGCATGGTTTACTGGAATTAAATTAACTTTCAAGAGTAAATCTGTTTCCCTCTCCCCTTGGCAGATCCTGCCTAAGAACAATGTTAAAAACCCTTTAAAGGCTGCATGGGGCCAAAACCTCAGGTAGCAGGGCCTCTGATTTGTCCACTGCTTGCACACTTCAAAGGGAAGTTTCCATAGCATTTACTCTTCTAGACTGCACGAAAAACATCACACAGTATTTAGATTCCAAACAATTTTTACTGATTTCCTGCTTGATTTGTATTACACATTAAGGATTTTGCATAACCATTTGCTTTTTGTTGTTCATTGAGTAACTCAGCTTCCAGCTGTGATAAGGGAAACATCTGTCCTTTTCCTGGAGCTAACGTGGGAGGCCATATGGGCACTGAGAAACTCACAGTACCAGAACTGCATGTTAATGATTAGCAACTCTCCTTCTAGCACAAGGGGTTTCTTGATGATATTAGGTGTGATAGAATAGAACCATGAAACACCAGAAAAATTCAGGTAGGCTCTCTGGAGGTCACACAGTCAAAGCAGAGCTGGCCAGATCCGGTTGCTCACAGCCTGGTACAGTCATAGTCCAGCAATTATCAAATGTGCATGAGCTGGGCTAAAACTGGAATGACTCTGTCAGTTCTCCTCAGGTCATGTATACCTAGCCTATCAATCCATTAGTATACATAAAGCAGTATTAGGCATGAATTCAAATGCTCCATGCTCCTTGACATTAAAAAAATTGTGTTTGTGTAGTTCCAGCTATTGATTGCACAAAATGGGGATGGTGTCAATATTCATAAACACCTGAAGGGAGGGTACAAATTGAAAACAAGGAATAATGGAATTTTTTTAAGCCAGCATGCCAAAGCTGCAAGGAAGTAGTACATGTGCAAAGATATTTACAATTATGAGTACAAACTAAGTAAAAATGCCCGTGATTGCTCTGACCTTCAACTCATTACATTACTAATTGCCTTCATATTCTTCAATATAAAATAAACATGTTTTAATTATATTTATGCACAAGTGCATCTGAAGTTTGGATAAACATTCATGAATAAATGAAAAACCCAATGAACACCAGACTTCATAAGAAAAACACTGACAGAAGATTTAATTGTAGCTTTGAGAGTGGTTCTGGTGCAACATCATCCCACCTAGCATAAGTTTTAAATTATATTTGATTATAATGATTATGACTTTTTACATCAAGCAATCACTTGACTGACAATTGCCTGGAAGAGAGAATGGAAACCTAGCAACATGGCAATTCCTGTTATTATAGATAGACCCTTGCAAAAAGTATAATCTGTTTGAAAACTTGCCTTTAATATTTGATTGATGTGAGCTGTAATTCAACTCAGTGAAGGAGCCTTTAAGTCCTCTATGTCTATGGTCAAGAGAGGAATTGTGGTGTTCAGGCACCTCATGGACCAAACGTATCATTTCTGAAAGATTTGGCAAGGGTTTTGTGAAGTTATTTCTTAAATGATCCTGAATTTGACATTTTTTTACACTATCCCTGACTTTGCTGTTTTTCTTTACCTGTCCACATCTCCTCCCTAGGTGTGCGATGTTCCTCACGGAGCTGGTTTGCTCCCAACAGGGAGCAACACACTTCCCAACAGAAAATTCTACAGCGTATGTAAGGGTGGATCTGTCATGCATAAGTTCAGACATTATAAAGCCAGTCTTAAAAGGGTTCCTAACTTTGATTTTAGGTACTTACCTTTGCTCTGATGCTCCAAAGTGGTAAATACTTTTGCTACTTCAAGTACCACAAGTACTGCACCACCAACTGTTGCAAGTGCTTTTAGTGTATGTTACTACGTATAAAATAGTTTTAACCCAGAATTTCTCTTCTCTGGGCCATTAAGCACAGAGATAACAGGCTGCTTACAGGTCAAATCAGATATCCTTTCAGTGTATTGGGTTTCCCACACTTTTATCTTGGAGGACTGAATAGTACAGTGCAGGGCATGTGGGACAGCAGTACAGCTAAATCCCATCGTGTCTACTTTTTCAAGGCCAACTATTCCCATCTACCCCATTTTCTTTAGTCATTAAAACCATGTAAATGTAAAAATATTCTATTTACAATTACATACCGAGAATCCCACATTATATCACTCTTCTGCTGTGATCTGTTTAGAGGGAAGAATATAAATTAAGCCTATTCATTTGACTTCAAATTCTTGTGATTTCTCTATGAATCACCATGAGGTCTGCAGGTCATGGAGATGTACCAAAATTTGTTGTAGGATTCAGTTAATTCAGAGCCTAGAGACATCAAACCCCACCATCTTTGCCTATGAAATAAAGGTCAAATTGTCATTGATAAAAACATCCCCAGAATACAGAATTTCAACAGTAAGTAACTATGTCATATTTATAGTTTATTCACTGATTATTCATTTATACTTATTGACTGATCAGATTTTCAGTGGAGTCTAGAAAAATTAGACACTTGCTATGATAAGAAGCAATTATCACATCACTTTCAGGTTAAATATTTTTACCCAAATGTCAGTGAGGAGTTCACTCAGTTATTTTTATGCCACGTTATTTTTATATACACGGCCATGGATTATTCAGCACACTGACAGAGACAGATTGAGCACTTACTTACCCGATTGTACAGCACTGCAGAAAATCAGATGGAGTAGCAGTGTCTTAATTCAAATTCTTTAAAGGAACATCTAGCCTAACAAAATAATTCTCCTTTTCCCATTAATATAATATTACTTTTCCTCCTCCTGAACTTGACCGTTTTCTATGATAAAAAGACCTTTCTAGCAATGAAACATACTTTCTTTGTGTAATTAACAGGGCCAAAAATTTTCTAACAAAACTACAAAAATCAATGAGCAATAAAGAAAAGGTTTCATCCCACTCAGATTTTCTTCTCAAACACACTTGAATTTTGTGTCCTTTTGTCCAACAGACATGTGCAAGATATTCAGGCTGTTTAAAATCATGATTAAATGTGTGCAACAAGGGTCTCATACAGAAAAATAAACCTAGGTCTGCCTATCATTATATGATTGCAAAACAGAACTGGGAAAATATGGTTTCTAATTTTCAGTTTCTGCTGTTCTTGTCCTGAGGATGAGGTTAGCAACCAAAAAATAGAACGTTTTTTTCTGCAAAGTTAAAATGAAAAACATAAAGAGAGGCCAGTACTACCCAGCTGGGAGGTCGAGGAGCACAAACTCAGTGTGACCCTGTTCTTGCCCTGCCTTTTGAATGAGCCCCTCTGTCTCCTGGGAGCTGAGGGCTGCTGCAAACCACCCTCCTGTGCTGAGGATTGTAGGGACAGACACACTGCCTTCCATGATGTTTGCCACCAGCTTTGATTCCTGGCTCCTTCTCTGGAAACTGTCCAGGTCCTACAGGAAATTTTCCCAGAATCACACGGAGGTTTTGCTTTTGTGGAAGTTGAGTTACTGCACAGAAAATAGGCACAAAAAGGGGAGCAAGGATATAGATGTTGTTTGACAGCAAAGACACTCTCTGATACAAAGTGCTTCCAACTTGTGTGTTATATTCAGTATCCAAGTTCCCACTGCCTCAGAATTGCCAATTAAAATTCACTTTTATTAATAAATCCTCTTGAAAACACATGACAGTGAATGTTCCACACTTACATCTAGTGTAATAAACAAAATGGCAAGCGGTGTAAAATAAATACTCTTGGTGGCCTCCACTGGGTTTTGTACTTGATAGTCTCCTTTCTGACATTAGTGTTGTGTAACTGTTTCATTGGGCAATAACCCATCCTGCCTGACTGCTCTTTACTCACTTTTTTTAAGCCAGCATGCCAAAGCTGCAAGGAAGTAGTCACTCTCTCTGCCTTTCATTGTGCAGCTTCTGTTATCTCCAGTGCATGTCCCCTGGGGCTGGCAGCCTCAGGGACCTGAAGCAAAGATCTTTTGAGACAAAATTGCACGTTACAGTGACACATTCTCATCACAGATGTGTTCAGTGTAATTTTCTGCTGGAGACAGCATCTTCTAGGACTCTAAATAATAGTTTTGCTCAGCCTTATCCCCATCTCTATATTTTTGCAAGTCGTCCATGACTCTGATATCCACTCCTACTCAGTGCCAGTAATCTTGTTTTCAGTTTCCAGCTAAATAAGGCATCAGCAGGTGTGTGAACCCATGCTTCACTGGTGCCATCTCATCATTTCACAGAGCCAAGTACAGATTGGTGTCTCTTTCCACCACTACCACCCTTACAGGCACTTCATTATTTTGACACCCTTTTCTACCAGGCTCTTGGGAAAGCAGATAACAAACCAGAGGCCCCATGACTAATCCCACATTTCATTGTGAACTGCTGCTTGAACAGTGGCCCCCTGACAGAAATTACTGTGCCTGATATGTCCAGTGAAACAGATTTGGTGTGCATGATCTTCTGTGTAACTGTACTTTCTTTTCCTGAGACTATTTCCAAGGAATTGGGGCAAGAGCTTTGGGCAAACACATACCTATGCCCATTAATTGTAACCTAATCTCTCTGCTAGGAATTTGGGTTTGCTGTGTCAGCAGTGTGGGTTGTCTTTATGATTTGGTCTTCATTTTTGGCACATGCAGTAGGCCTTGACAACTTCCTCACTATCCTTGTACTCCTGAGCCCATGGTATAAATCATCTCTATCTCTGCTCTTCATTTATTTCCATTCTCAAATGCCTTTTTGTAGCATTATAATGTTTTCAAGCTGCTTTATGAATCACTGTCATTTAAGGACTCTTCCCCTTTTCCCTCCAGAGGAAGTGGGAGCCTCCTATTGATTAACTGTACAAGCTGGAAAATTGCTCTCCTGCCCTCTCTGTGCTAATAACCCAAATTGCTTTCTGCAGGATTTCATCCTTCTAGTACAGCTTCAGCAACCACTGTCTATCTTTTGGATAAGACCAGTTAAGAATTTTAAATTAAACTGATTTTCTCACTCTGAACTTGTCCTTTCACAGTGCTACCAAATGCCTTATGAAAGTCTGTCTGAAATCCTCAAATCTCATCTAGATTTGTATTCTCTTTGCAAATCATGTCTGCAGCTGCAAAACAAAACCAAAACAATGAAAATGCCAAAAGGTCCTCTCTGTCTGAAGTGGGGTTTGTGAGGCACCACTTGGCAATGGCAGCAGGCAGGACCCACATAAGGACAGGTTAATAATCATTGGACTCGATAGCAATGGGATTTCCAATAACATCCTCCACTTTTGATTGTACTGTTGTGAGTTTGGGAGTTCACGAAGGTGTCCAAAAGCAACTTCACCTTGTACTTACTCACACTATGTTTAAAATCTAAGTGTGATTCTATCCTTTCAGCTTTTTAAAATTAACATCTCATTTTGACAAAGGAAAAAAAAAAAAAAAAGCATGCACATCTCACATACTTACCATTCAAAAAATCTTTCCACCCATTACCCAGAAAAGTGGACATTCTTGATGTGGCCTTCAACATCACTAAAATCAGCTTTAAAGTTACAGCTTTGAATCTTCTAAAACTGTTAAGGGGCTGATTGGTATTGTTTCATTTTCTTTCAGATCAAAATGTGACTTGTATAGCCATTGATTCTCTCTGTGCCACTATTCCAGGTAAGGCAGGATTCTGGCCTACACAAAAATAAAAAGAGACTTTGAATGTAGCCTGAAGTTTCACTAAAACCTAAATTAGATAACCAAACTTACTTAAAGTAGAACATATTCCTACAAACCAGGAAGACCAGAATAGAAATAAGCACAAGTTTATAAAGAACTAACTAACTTCACATTTTTAAACATGCAGGAGCAATAAGTAAAAATATGGGCCTCTTCTCAGAGCCTTTCTAGTTTTAATGTGTTGGAAAAACATTTAGTTTGTGTATTTATTTCTCATTCAATTGATTATTTTATAACATCGGTGTGTGTATACATAACTGTACATTTCTTGATTTAAGTCTTTAGCAGTCCTCCTGTCACAGGCCAATGCAAAAGTTCTCTTGTAACTTTTTGCCTTCGAGGAGTTTCTACCAAGGCAGAGCTTGAAAAGTTTCCATGGAGGGGTTTTATTTTGCCCAATGTGAGGCAAATTGGCAAGACATGAAGTTTCACATAGCTTTACTGGTTTTATTTCAGACTTGAGGAAGGACTGGTCTAACTTTCAAAATTGTAGTATATGGTCTAAGAGATGTTACTTTCATCTCCAAGCTTTGTCTGTCTTACCTTCTTTACATCACTATACCTACAGTGAAGCAACTTGGAAGCAACCTATAATTCAAAAAATTCAGGGTATGAGCTCTCTTTTCCTTTTCTATTCCCACTGTAACAACAGCCTATGTAACTTTACTTGTGAGATTCTAAAATTAATTAAACACCTGCATAACTCTTCAAATACAGATTCTGGTGTGCTCAACAGTGCTAGATATATGTCTAATATATCAGTAGGCTACAGGCTGATTGAACAAGTAAAAAGCTGTTCCCTATATGAGTTTTTAAGTGGAAAGCTGGGAGTTCAGATCTCTGACACTCCATATCTTTACTCACGTGTGAATAAATTATTCCAAGGCAAAAGGATTTGCCACTTGAACAAGAGTTGTTATGCTTAACCTTTCTCTTCCTTGTGCATTTTGCTAACTGACAATTTAACTCTCACAGATTAAACTTCCAAAATCCATTATGAAAAAGCTGCTTGAGTCCCCTTTTAATACCTTTATGTCCACAGCAAAGTCCAGCACTTCAGGACTGTGTCAATAATGTGTCCTGGAAATGTAATAATCAGGTGGATTACTGAGTTTTGATCATGTCTTGTGCTTTTGTGGCTATGGAGATGTGTCTATCTCTGTCATGCATATTTATTACCAAGAGTATGCCAAGGTTGTAGATGGTGAGTAATTCCCTCTCCTCAGCCAATGAAAACTAGAATAATAAAAGTGAGTGTCATCTCACTTGATACATTTTTTCCTGGATTTGTCTTGCTGATGGAAAATTTTAAGAGGTAGATTCTGCCTCTGAATTAGTACAGAAAGTATTGGTCAGAGGTGTGGTTTAGGTCATGGTAAGGCAAGTAAGTGAGGTTTATGCAACAAGTGAAAAATGCATAAATATTTTCTCTTGAAATAAAATAAAAATATTACAATTGGAAGGCTTAACCAACAACAAAGCTGAGGATAAATACCTTCCAGCAATCAACTCAGAAAAGTGCTAGTTTGCATGACACCAAAACAAATTTCTCCCTCAAATGGGGAAAAGAGCTGCCTTTGGGTAAGTTACAGCGATTGTACTACTAATAGAACTGAGCATCTACTCCAGCTTCTTCCTATCCTCAGACACCAAACTAGTCAAAACACAGTGGTAAAAGTCTTAGATATCGAATACTCTCAAACACAACACAGCAGCAGCTCCCCTGGTGTGATTTCTCTCTCTTATTCCCTCCCTGCCCACACAAAAAGGGTCAGTATTAGTTTTAAATAATTTATTTCATTTGGTGTATTCAAGAGATTTTTGACTTCATGTACAATTCAGAGCAATTTAAATCTGTGTGTCCTACTTTAGTCTGCAAACACCTGCTGTTCAGATATGCTTAGGAGTGCAGGAAGAGCACAGGCTCCAGAGCCTCCTGCTGTACCCTGTGAGCTGATTCTCCATGAAATCCCTCCCAACACTGCCGAGACAGACATTTGCTCACTTTGTGAGGCAGCATCAGTGTCACTTGCTGAAAATTATGAGTAATGAATTGGCAATAAGGTAGATGTTTCCTTCTGGTAGCACAATGACAAGGAGCCCTCACATCCCATTCCTTTCTGTGTTAAAACTGTTCCAAGCTTAGCCTGCTGTAATATGACCAGTTTACTGACTGCTCACCATATGCTGAGCTTAAAAGCAGTGAGGCCTTCCTAAGAGATTCAATCCATATAATGTGTTTGTAGGATGTAAGATTAACATAAAAAGTGAGCTCTCTGCTATGAAATCAGATGCTGGCATCTGTCACTTTGGAAGTGACAGCTTCTAAAGGTGCTGCCTCTTTGCTAAGATGGCATTTCAAATAGGAACACATTGAAAATGAAATGCACAAAAGCTTGCTAAAAAAATTAAATCCAACTTAAATTTCAGATCCTTCTGCACTCTATGCTTTTTTTGAGAAATGAAATCTTCAGTGATGTATTTATACCTGCAGATGAAAATACATCTGATTTGTCATAAAATCATTAATGAATACCCAACACCGCGTGCTCTGCCCGGATAAAACTGATCTGCTGGCATGTGAGTCCACGTGATGGATTTTCACTTCGGTAGCTTCAAAAACATTTGGGAATGCATTTTCCTTTTCCACTCTGAAGTTCCCTCTTCTTGCAGCTTTTTGTTGCTTGTGAGCTGCAAATATCCAAAAGCCGATTAAACACCATGAGTCAGAGCGTTCCTTTCAGGATTTCTTAGCCAAGAATCAACAATGGAGGAAATCATTTGCATGGGTTTCCAGTCTATGAAACATCGTTCTGTCCCTTTGAATTCTGAAACACAAAGAGAGAGGATTTTAATTCACCTGCAAGGTCCTGTCCTTTGAGCTTGTTTAGGTAAATTGACTTTGTGTAATGAAATTTTCATTGCTTCTGGGAGTAAACAGAATAATGTATTTTTAAAAGCATTGCCGACATGAGAATTGCCCCATTTCTAGTTACAGACTATACCGAGGAGTAATATTACAAACCAAGTAAACATCAGATAACCAGGACAACATTTTTAAAGGTCTTAAAGATTAATTTCTGTCCAGTGGGAAGGACTGCCTGAGCAGAAATCCCAGTTTAGCAGGGTAGGAGTTAGGACACACAGCAGCCTGTCCATCTGGCCTTCTCCTCTGCACAGGTAATGCCCAGTTATTTCTGCTGCACCGGGGCTCCTGGCATCGTTCCACACGTGTCAGGGAGAGGAGGAGAGTGGCAGGTGCTGGTCCTCAATGTCCTTGTCCTGTACAAATGTTTCATTTATGGGAATGTTTCGTGCACTCCCAGGTTTTTTGTGTAGCCTTGCCGTGGTGCTGCTGCTCTACATCTGCAGTGAACTGATGCTACAGCCCTGAGCACTTCAGCCCTGCAAAGCACTGGTGATGATGACGTTCAGTGCTGCAAAAAGCCCTGCCTTCCACTGCTCTTCTACATGTTAAAAAGGAAGGGGGAAAAAGGCCCCCACAAATGCCAGGCTCCAGCATCAGGTCTGAATCATTAATGACAAGCAGCAGATTCAGTTTCTCCTTAAGTGCAAAATTTATTGCAGCCTGAACTGTTGTGCCTTGGGCTGGTGCATGCACAGTGTCCTGTTTATTTCTGTCTAGGTCACTGATTTTGTCTGGAAGATTGAGTGCCATTTGATAGGTGAATTTGTGGGTTCTGGATACACTCTCAGCTATAGAAGTAGAGGACAACAGCCAATATTTCTCAGTCCCTTTTCCTCTGGAGGCACGATATGCAGCTACATGCTTGGTTGCAGGGTGAACCTGCTGGCAGTGGAGTCCTACCTGAGGGGGAGCAGCAGATGAGGATATGGTCTCATCTGCTGTCTTTACCACCCCTTACCTAAAGAGTGTAATAGCTACATATGGTTTTGTGAGACTTACTCCTCAGTCCATATGGAGAAACTTCTGAGCATGTGTTTACAAACAAAACCACACTTTCCTCAGGGCTGTGAGGGAGGCTTTTCAGCATAACTGCTTGTCCAGATAGCACTTCTTTGCCAAAACAGATGTTATAATGTGTATTTCTTGCAGCAGGTTTTCCTCTTAACAGCATTTCACTCCCTCTCCCTGCGAATGCCTCTACATTCATTAAATAGAGTTTAAATATCTCAATATCGTGTAAATTTCTTTAAAGCAAACAAACAACAAACCCCACTCGTTTTCTCATGGTAGTCTTTGATTCAGAAAGTAGAGTGCCCCTTGGATTCTGGGTACCCTTGCATAGCTCATTGTGCATCCTACTGATCAAAGGATGCAGCTCTTGTTCTTGTTCTCTCAGTATTACAGGTAAGGTCCTTTGGATTACAGTGGATTTCTTCCAGAAATGGTGAAAATCTGGTGGAAGTATCTCACATGGATAGACAAAATTCATCTGCCTGGCAAGATCTTATTCTGCTTCTTTGCACTGCATAATATTAGCTTACTTTTTACAGTTGAATGCTATCTAATAGACACTGTTTAAATGAAAATAGTGCCAATTATTCAATATATTAACAGTATTACAATAGTCTGTGGGAACCAGCCAATCAAGAATAATCTGTGCTGGACATTTTGCAGGAGTTGGTGAAGCCAGTATTTTCCTTGAAAAGCGTGAAAGATAAAGCTAATGATAATATTTACATTATTAACAACTTACTCTTGTTTTCTACAAGCACAGTGTAGTTGTTTGACATTATGACTGTTTCTCCTGCATGCCAGCCTGGAACTCATATATATTTGCTTTATGATGACTAGAAAACTGAAAATTAAGTGAGGCAAGTAAATTTCCTGTTTGTTTCTTACAACTCACTGTGCGGACAAGACAGGCTGCAGTTTGCAGTACTTTATGTCTGTTTTACAGAGCCTTGTCTTTAATTGTGTCTCATTAAATAGCAATACACAACATTGAACTGACACCATGCACGAGTGTTTCTCTTTCACCTGTTTGGGCTGATCCTCTGTGGCTAAACTGTGTAAACTCTGCCAGCGTTCTCCAAGAAACACAGCAAACAGAAATGCTCCAAGGCCGAGCAAGATTTCAGAGGTGTAGGTGTAGCTCAAGTGTCTGCTGAAAACAGACACCAAATCATCCTTTGTTTTCTTCAGTGGTTACATTAATACTGTTCAAAGGAATTGAACATTCAGGAACAGGGTCTTCTGAAAATTAACAGCAATTCTGATCCTGTTGCTTTTATTTCTTATAATAAATAGTAAATTGCTTCTGAAGAAAAGGATTGCTTTTGACTTTCATTGCCTAATGAATTATTCACTTCAAGTGGGAAAGGCGATTTTATAGTATCTCATAAAAAGTATTTTAAACAAGATGGTTATTATACATCTTCAGTCTCTACCACAGATTGTTTTGAATGTTTTAACTGTGATATGAGATTTTAAATATTGAACATATTGGGTGCCAGTGAATATTTCAGAAAACACAGACAAGCTCTTCTGGCTTCACAGTTTGTATTATTAAACTGTCATGAAGTGGGAAAAGCCTCTCCTGTCGTGAGACTGTCAAAGAGGGAACACAGAAGTGACTTTGAAGAGAACCTGCAATAGCAAAGGTCTGAAAGAAGGCAAGGGAGAAAGAGAATAAAAAGCATGAATGTAATAGAACAAAAAAAATGCGAAGCTGGCTGGCATATTGAAAAAGGGGTTCGTGTTCCGCGTAGTCACAGTTCCAAGCAGCAAGGCTGCCTTGGCAGATGAATGGCACAGGTTAGAGAGCTCTCTGTGCAACTGTTGAGCTGTGGGATTTAAGCTGGGATTTGAGCAAGTGTTTGAATCAGATAAGGAAATCGAAGAAGAAATACTGACTGCAAGACCTCACTCGTAGTCAGATAGATGCAGATCTTATGTCAAAGCACAGGTCTCAGTTTGAGGGAAGTAAATGCTACCTGATACCTTCCAGACCTGTGTTTTGTTGTTGTTGTTGTTTTTCTTTAAATATAAAAAGAATTAAAATAATAATACTTAAAACAAAAATTTTATTTTCAGATGACCCTGAATTGGTCATGGCTGCCTGGAATTCCTGAGTCTCACAAAGTCCTCCTACCTCAGCACCAAGTACTTCCCTTGTGTAGGCTGTCCCAGGAAGTTTCCAATTTTTTTCCAGTTTTCAACTACCTGACCCTAAGGTAATCATTTTGGGGGGAAAGGTTTTATCAGCAAGCTGACAGTGTGGAAATGGATGTATTCACAGACCAGAGAAAGTGATTAAAAGGGTTAACTGTGGATCTAGGAATGTAAAAAAAACTAAAACACTTTCAATATTGATATTTCCTAATCAGCAAAAATTGACTTTGCCTGTATGAAAAAAAAAAATAGATACCTAAAGAGAAACAAGTCTTAGGAGTTAGCAGAAGCACAGAAATGTTTAAAGCATGTCTACACTGTAGAACTGTGTTGCAATAACCTTTCTGAAGTTACTGACACATCTGCTGCTACATAATGTAGGAGGTATAGGCTTCTTTTCATGCTAACCTGGCAAATCCCCTTGATCTTGAAAAGATAAAAGACATTGCAGGGGCTATCTTTTACTTTCATCTTCTCTGTCTATTATCCAAGTCTTTACCTGATAAGTCACCTTTGTCTCACCTGCTCCTCACCCCACAAGTTTCCTTTTGAAAGAGCACATTAAAACGTTAACAAGATGTACAAATGGCCTCTTCTTACACAAAAATTATGACAGTCTCTGGAGTGCAAAAAGGATGATTGTCATTTATCTGCTGTTTAGACATGCTGAAGTGGGCATACTTCTTACCCTCCTGGAGAGTCATTTTAAGGTCAATACAGTGTGTAAATAATACAGTTCAGCCTAAGTTTAACTGACCAAAAACAGATGGAGGGTTCCCCATTAAGGTTCAAGATGAAATAACAGTTTTCCTACATAAACTAATCATCCAATGTGTCTCTGTCCTTTTGAGGTCTCACCCTTCTTTAAAATTCCACAAAAGAGGATTGCCTTTGCTTTTATGCTCCAGAGGTTTCCACCCAGAAAATGCATATTGCATAAATAGAGAAAGGGGAAGTCTCCTCACAGAAAGAATTATAAAAAGCCAACTAAATTCTAACATAACACAAGCTATTTTTCCCTGTAACAAATTTCCACAGTTATTGTTCTCTGCCTACTATATGCCAGTTAAATTGGCTTCTGATACACTTTGTTCCTTCAGTGCAAGTCATTCACCTTTCCTTTGAAGAGTGGAGATAGCACAGAACTGAAAACAACCCCTTCTGCTTAGGGGAACCCTAGGTCAGCCCCACCGAGTCCCCATTGATATGAAACCTAAATTCTATATAAGAGCTCCATATTTCCCATGAATTACCATAGTGTCTTGCAGTGACTGAAGCATGAAGAACTTCTCCTGATGGATGTAGATTTATCTGTCTGGAGAAGTACATGAGCCCTGATTTAGTCTTACTTGTCTGAGAAGGAGCCTCCAGTTCTCCTGCCCAGGTCTGACAAGGTGTCAAAGTGAGAGGTGTAGCTCAGTTTTGGCACATCCCTTAAAAAAACGGGCTATGAAGAAAATTTAGAGGTACTGACATGTCCTATGCCATTTTTTCACCCAAGGAGAGAACAAAATTTAATATGAATGTCAATAACTCTTTCTTCTCTCTTGCTGTGAAAAGTGTACAGTAAAATTTGGATTTGAGTAACTATCTTGGATCTCACTGAAGGACTCCCAAGAGCACACCTACATGCTTGTGAGTGTGTAGATATATGTGTAAGAAACAGTTCTCCCAATAAAGACTGTTTTTTCAGTTGTGGCTTAACCAAATACTCACCAGCAATATGCAGATTTACCTAAGTGCAAACATTTCCCCTCCGCTCACATTTTCCACATCTACACAGCAGTTATTTCTCTAGTGAAATTGTGTTACTTTCCTCATGAAGTCCTCAAAGTAAGTGCTTGGTATAAGAAAAGGTAAGGAAATTTACCCTGCAGACTGATTTCTGTTTTACTTTCCTTCTTTGTGGACAAAGGATGGAATTGATGTTACCTAAAACCTCTGAGGTCAAACTTAATCCATTAAAACATTTCCTTCAAGCATAGACTCTGCTAAATAAATTATGATTAAGTAAAAACAGGAACGAGGAAGAGTTGGGAGTTTCATTTGTGCACTAATCTTTGTCCATGACTTTTATTTAATCTCACTGTGGATGCTCCAAATATTAAGAAATGGCTTTCCAAATAGGAAGCATCACTGGAAAACAGTGCCATTGGTGAAAGAAGTTTCTAAGAGGGTTTTTTGGTTTTTTTCTGCTTTCTCTTGAAAACGAAGCATAATAAGTGAGAGGAAAAGTGGTGGTAGTACTTATCCAGGGGGCATTTTCTTATTTCATGGAGCCTTTAGAACAATTAGGTGAAGAAGCTGAAACAAGCAAAAGCAAATGCTAAATATCAGGGTTTATGTCTCAAAAAACAACCTCATAAGAGCAATGATGTTAAATAGGTGACACTGTTTAAACAAAGCAGGAGGTGGGGATTTTTAGAAAAAGATTTACATTAAATCAGAAGTCAAACAATACCCTTGAAAGAGGATTTTTCATTACCATGAATCAGAAGTAGAAAAGCATTTCCCAGTAAGAAATGGTGATGCAAAATGGATTTTCCCGTCATGGTGCTAAATTCTGCCTTTTGCCATCAACAGGATTAACTGGATGTTAAAAACCTGAGGTGTTTTACATCTGAGTTATAAACATTTTTAAAAGAATAAAAACTTCCACTTCATGAATGCAGAGGAGAAGCTAAAATACAAAGCAATCCAGGTGACTGTTTTAAACTAGAAAAGCAGCACACTCTGGACAGTGAAATGGAGCAGGATCTGTTTTGCTGAGAACACTTGTTTGTTTTCCAGCCGGATGAAAGATTTTGCACGAAAGGAAAAACAGGCAATGTACTCAAAGCCCTCTGCCTTTACTGCTCTGTGAAGCACCAACTTGAGTGAAGTCTGAGGGACCTGGGGCAGCTGTTAAAACAGCAGTTCCTCCCTTCCCTGTCTAAATGTGATGCCAAGTAGCTGCATGGTCCCAGATTCGGACAGACAAGAGGAAAAGGCAAAAATAACTTCCAGTAGTAAAAAAAAAA
>VXBB01000325.1:489151-522010 GCA_013399915.1 Illadopsis cleaveri | reverse complement strand
AAAAAAAAATTGTGATGTGTCAGCAGGCACAAATTTAGAAACCAAACTGCATAAACACGAGAAGATCCATTGAAACTCTAAGATGCATTGTTGAGCCACAGCAGGCTGGATTGTTTTACACTCAGCTGGGGGAATTTTCAAAGGTAGCAAAGTGTGCAAATCTAGAGATATGGGTAAGGCTTACAGGCATCTTACAGCTTCTGTAAGAAATTTCATTCTTTCCACGCTTCAAAGTTTGCAGATAAATAGAACAATGGCAGAAATCAGACGAGGCAGGTGGAATAAATGGAATTTAATGCAGTCATCACAAATTAAGGCTCATGTAGTGCAAACACTGTATATATTATCATGGGTTGATAATCTGCAGGCTACCTAAAGTTCCTGCACTGCCCTACACCCCTTAGTTTAGCACAAAATCATTATGGCCACAGCAAAATTTGAGTAGAAATAATCAGCAGTCAGGTTTTGACACTAATAGAAGGGGATTTCTTGGGCCAGGTGCTCTGATTGACTAAAGACAGGCTTATTAATCTTTCATTTCAAGTGTACTGCTTGACAGGGCTGCCCTAATTTCCACAGCACATGCTCACCTGCCAGCCTTCTCAAGCCTGTGACACCAATTCCTGAACACCAGACCCAAATTAGCATTTGACCTTTAGAAAGTTAGCTCAGAATGCAAGTGCATGTCCAAAACTCACATAACTCATCTTTTCTTGGCCAAAAAAAATAAAAGCCATCTGGGAAGACACTACACATTATGAGCACAAGGAAAGAGCACAGAAATAGGGAGTTTACAGGCTGTGATTTACTCGTGGTAAAAATAGCAACCTTCCTGCATTCACAGGCCACTGTTTCAGGGAAAAGATTGAAAAAATTAAGTGTTCGAAAACATCAGAATGACATCTGAAATAATTAAATTACTGTTTTCAGAAGGCTGAGGAAGAATGGAATATAGAGGAAAACCTGTCTAATTTTTGAGAAAAAATTGAATAGCCTACTGTTTCACCTCAGGTGTTCTGCTGAAACAATGCTTGAACTTTGGTGCCTTTTTTGGTTTTTTTTTTATTTTGCCGTGTTTTTCTGAGGAAAAAATAAGCACACATTTACAGAGTGCTTGAAAAAATAACCATATTTATATATATATAATTGTATCACAAATTTCTTTCCCTTGGTTTTTTTTTCCTCTATTCCCATATAATTGGAGGCCCCAAGCTGAGGCATTTCAATCAGCTTTCTCTGGACTCCCTCTACAGCCAAGCCAGTGGAGGAAAAAAAGGACCTCTAGAGAGCACTGCAACACATAAATTCTGAATCACCTTTAGCAGGGCTCTTTCCCTTCTCTCTCAGCTCTCAGGAGAGCCTTGGAAAGTTTTCAGTTTACTGGGAAAAAGGGAGATCAGCATTCCTGTTGTGAGCCAGCAAACATTGCTTTAAAAATATTAGGTCCCTATCTAAATCTGCTGCAAACTAGTTCCTTGTTTCAATGATTTGCCTGATTAATTTTATTTTCTATTTCCCATAATTAACTATAAACTAGACACATTTACTTGATTTTAATACAGCATCACCTGAATTAAGATATCCTGGCATTTTGAGCTGACTGGGTTCTTTTGAACTTTAAAGAAGTGGAATGAGTTTTCAATTATTCAAGTGGCACAAACGATTTTTCATGTTAATTTATAAAATCAGGAACTTCTACGAGATTGTTGATCCAAAAGCTACAGTTGCTGAAAAATACTGTTGCAAAATACACTGTTGAAAGACGTGGACTTGAAAATTGTCTTTATGCCTCTACTGGTAAGAAATATAATACTAAGTTTTATATTTTATGCCAATATCTTTGCAACATACTATGCTTGAAGAAGTGTATTTTTGTTTTAATTGCTGCTTTTTCAATGGCACCAAGGAGTATGATGCACAAGTCTCTTCATAGAATGATGTCCTGATTTTTTTTTTTTCCTAGGGGTCGCTTCAAAGAATTTTAGGCACTTTGCAAGCTCAAGGCCAAAAAGCTCAATAGTAATGAATTGGTAGTACGATCCTTTTCAGAGGCAATTACATTTTCCTGACTCTAAAATGAATACAGTTAAGATGAATCTTTAATTTTCATTGCGTGCCCATGCACATTATCCTTTAACACAAAATGAATTTTCCTCTATGTGTGTGTTTCCTGTCCAAAAATCAAATGTCCCTTTCACTTGCCACAGAAAAACATTGAACTTTGTTTTTCAAGATTTATCCCCAACACATTCTTGAATGTTTAATCAAAGGTACCAATAGATACCATTTCTGTTTCGTTTAAAAAGAACCAGTCAGCTTACAAATAAGTGACATTTTAAATACCTTGTGCTACTTTCAGCAGTGTTCTGCTCCAGCAAGCAAAACGAGACACGACACAAGCAATGTAACTCTACTAAATGATAAAATATTTTCCATGTTCCTGAACTCTGAAGTTATGTTAAAAGACAGAAAGAATTCTATTTGCATTTTGTCTCCACAATACGGGTCTATACATTGCAGGTGCCTAAATGACATCCAGAAAAAAAAAAAAAAAGTCTATCCAGAAAATAAAAGAAAAAGAATTCAGTAGACAATAGTTTATCCTGAATAACCAGAAGCCAAATGTTACAGTAAAAAGCTTTTAGAAAATCAGTGGAGGAGTAAACATAATATCTAATAGAGCAAGAAAATGTAGCCTTAGCTAAATTCTGTTGCCTGGCATGGTGGTGTAATTGTTAAAAGACAAGCTGTCAAGCTTTTGTATGATTACACAGAATTCCAACATTATGTAAATACGATCAGATTAGATTTAACATTTTGGGCAACAAGCTGTGCTTCAGCAATTGTCATTTTGTTTTGATAGGCAGAGAAAATGTTATTGATATTGACATAATAACATTCTTGTTTTACTAACTTTATTAAAAGTAGCTCCAAAATAGAAAAGTTCATAAATGCATAATTTAAATTAAATCAACCAAACGTGCCCAGATTTATAAATATAACTTCTTTTTCCACTGGCAATATGAATTAATGACTCCTTTGTCCTGCTCAGAATAAGATTGTTTTCTCACTTCCTAAACAGTTGTTAACTTGGTGGAACATACCAAACATGTGGGAGTCTCAAAGGACTGATGTTCTTCTGTCAGTCTTTTATGACTCAGGGTAAGTAAGAACAAGTGATAACTAAATACAACTCAAAAAATCTGCAGAAATCCCAATTCATTCCATAATCTGTCTCCACTCTTCAATTACACAGACACTAACTGTAGCATTCATTTCTATTTCTCAGGCTTTCCTTCAGAAGGTCTGCTATTTGGACTGCTCACTCCTTTTAAAATTTCTCCATAGGCAAGCTGTCTTTTACTTCCTCTTTTACTTCCTTTTTGCTTTTTCCTCACCTATCAGTTCATTCCCATTTCAGCCTATTATGGCTACCCTTCTTACTGTATTTTTTTCCTTTATTGTGAAATTCCTTCCAGCCATTTTTTACAGAGTGGTGTTCCCAGTCACCTTTCTTTTCTTTACAGCCACCTTGTAGGAAGCAGATTTTCCTTATGGGGTCTTCTCACAAGAAACAGATCCAGGATGAAAGAGGTTCAGGTTCTGCCAGTGGACGTTTAGATTGCTTGGAAAAATTTCTTCACAGAAATGTTGCTCAGACACTGGAACAGGCTGCCCAGGAGTCAGTGGTGGAGTCAGTGGATTTAAATCCAGAGGGATTTAAAAGCAGTGTAGACGTGGCACGTGGGGACACAGGTGGCCTTGGTAGTGGCCTTTGTAGTGGTGATTTAGAGTCTTAATGGTTTGTTCCAGCCTAATTGAATCTATGTTTCTATGGCCTCCTGTAACTCCTGCAAGAATTAACTGAAGAGAATTTTCCAAATTAACCTTGAGTGCAAAAAAAAGTTTAAAAACCCCTCACCAACAAGAACCTTCACAAGATGAAACCTGTGAAGTTTTCCTACCAAACATTTTGTAGAACTTTGCACTTATAGCACCAATCCTTTGCAGTGCTTTTCCCACACAAACCATTTGTCCATGCAAGTCAGCAAAAGCAAAATTCTTCAGGGAAAAAACCCAAAACCTAAGTCTTAAAAGAATCTGCAAAATTCCCACCTTTTAATTTTTTTTTTCTTTAATTTCANGACATGGACAGCTGTGGAATATCTATCTTTTAGTGTTGTATACGAGCTTTTAAAAACATTCCTCCTGCCTGATATAACTTAGGGGCTTATTAAATGGAGATTAGAAAAGGAAGGGTAATCTTGTACTTCAGAAATCCTATGTTTCTGTAGCATTTCAAAGTTCTTTTCCTACAACTGCTGCAGGTTTCATTTGTGGTCCTGGAAAAGTCAATCTTCATCACCCATGAAAATACTATTTCATTTCTTCAATCTCATTTGGAAGTAACATCCATCTTGATTTTAAACTTATTGGCTATAACTTTGCAATCAATTCCGTCATCAAATCCAGTGCTTAGAATCCTGGGATTCTAAGGATGTATGGGTGCTATCATAAAACAAGTAATAACCACCGTCATAAAAATAATTGCAAAGCCATACATTGGTGAACACTACAACTTCACCAAGCTGTGAGGCACTGAGCTGATATTAATTGGGAAGTTGCAATGATTTGGACAAAGTGCTGCCATACATACATGATGGGAACTCGCCTCAGTAATTTCTGCTCACAAAACTAAATTAATTTTCAGGCTAAAAACTTTCCTTTTAGAACCCTTCTCACATCTATTGACAACCTTCATTATTAGTTGCTAACTTGCTTGGGTGTGTTGATCTGCGAGTCTCATTTGAATACATTCATTATTATACTGCCAGAAGAAACAAAATTAAACTTAATTAGAGGTCACATCACCTCCAGCTCAAGTTAATTAAAAGCCTAATCAAACCTTTTGGGAAACAGTAGCCTGTCAGTGAAAAAATGATAAGGGGAATAAATTGCATTATCCCCACACTAAGAACAGTAATCTGTCTGATTGCCTTTTATTCCTCCCCCTGCCTGATTTTGCACAAAAAGAAGTACATAGAAGAGTACATATACTCTCACCTAAGGTCCTTACTAAATAAATGAGTTTGCCAGCTTTCCCTCAGTCTGGTGATCAATGCCTGTTGCAGGAGGAAATGCAGGAATTATGCTGCATGTCTTTATGCTGCCTAGCACATAAAAATAATTAGCCATTACAAGGTCAACTTCCCAACTTAGCTGCAGTTGGGAGAAGTGTGGAAAGCAGCTGGAAGCCTAACAGGACAGAATCTCCAATTAATGAGGAGGAGATAGGCAGAACTCCTGGGGTGCACACCCCTACTGTTGGTGTGAGGACACCTGTGCTCTCAAAATCAACTGACCTGCTGTGCAACCAGGAAAAGCCACTTCCTCTCTTGGATATTTGTTTTGGCTATTTAAATCTGCTCACAAAATGTGGGTTTTCAGGCAATTTTTGCTTCTTGGTAATGCACTTTCTTCACTTACTGCTGTAATATCAATTAATACCAGCCATGCTGTAAGGGAGCTACAAAGAAAGACATTCCTCACATGGGAGTTCTAACAAGGAAAAGTTCTATCAACAGATGCTAAAAAATATTATAGCCACTTGTTTCATATCACCAACAGCCTCATGTAGCAGCCTCTCCCATCAGGAGCCCACAGATGAAATTTTTAAAAGGTAAATACCGACTTTTCAATAAAAATTGTTTCTTGGACTTGAAAGGAAGTCCTGAACAAAAAGCACCTAACGAGAAACTTGGGATACTCACACACAGAGAATGTTCAATATGTTCATTATCTGTATTTTTTGACCCCAGGTATTTTCTCAGCCGGGCAAGAACCCATTAATTTTAAGGCAAACTGCTTCTTTGGGCATCATAATATTCATTGTGGAACACAAAAAACTCAAATTGTGTCAAAGTAACAAATAACATCCCTGTTCCATACTGGATCCATAAAATTCATAAAAAATGAGATCCAAACCTGTGTGCTTCTGAATTTTTCTGTTTGTTCTCACCCTTATTTGTTCCTCCTGGAGAATGATGAGCTGTTTAAGCTGAGCTAACTTGATGGTTTTCCTCAAAACAACTTTTTATGCCAAACTCTCAGAAATCACATATTGATTTCAGCGTTGATTTGAAAGGAAAGTCCAAAGGAAAGTTTTAGAAGACTTTGTCTTGGAATTAAATTCCAGGGACTTGAAGCTTCATTTAAAACTTTATTCTTAGTTACGCTGTTCACATCTGGTTTGGATCGCTCGTTCCATAATTTCATGATATACAGAATATTTTTGCTACTCCTGAGGGCTCCACTTAATGTTAACTGAAAGGCATTATCTACTTAGATGAAAATAGCTTTCCTATTTGTGGGAAGAAGGAAACCACAAGTATAGATGTGTTTTCTTGGGTTGTCTCAGAGTAGTCATTTTTCTTACACATTTGAAGCGTCTAGGTTTACCTGAACAGAGCAAAACCAGCCTAACATGGAAAAGCAGAAACCAGATCAGGAATAAATTGCTAATATCGGATATGTCAACATTTCATTTTGATATTGTTTTTCTCTCATGACGTGTTTTCAGGGAGGGAAAATTAGGAACACACACAAATTTGGTTTTTTTGCCTGCTGTCATTTTCTCACAAATGTTGTTCTCAATTTCAGCACCAAGAGCAAATATCTAACGTGGCTAACAGATTTTTGCAGCTGAGAAAATGCTCAATACACATGAACATTTCAGTCGTAAATCAGGGCTAAAATAAAGATTTATTATGTCTGGAACTCAGCAGGAAGAATTTTCATTCCATTTTCCTTCTTCTCATGGTGGTTCCCACCCAGCCAAACAACATGCTCAATAAAAATACATCTATGCTTAGAGTGAAGGCAGGCACAAATTTCTTAATCACATGAAGGAATTCAGGTCAGCTTTCATCAGGGAAAAATGAAAGAAAATTCAGGAGACTGTTGCTTCATTTAAAAATAAAAGACTGCTGAGGTTTGCTAGAAACCATGGGACCACAGAAGTATCATAAGCATAGGGAGGCGAATATCTAGGAATGCTAAAATCAGAAGGAAGGAAAAAGCAATCAGTGCTAAAACAAAGTATCAGAAATTATGGATGTCAGGAATGAAAGAGAAATGTGTCATGAAAGGAAAACAGATAAGTGGATATTAAAAGGAAGGTCCATTGAAAAGAGAAAGATGAAGGACAAAGTAAAAATCAATGAGAATAAAATATACATAAAGTGAGTCATAACAGGATGCTTGTATTTTGTCAGATGGAGTCATCAGTCTATGAAAAGAAATAAAAATGCAAAGCAGTAACAAAGAAGCAACAAAGCTGGGTTGGAAACACTCTGGAGCTTCCCTGGGGCAGCACGATGCCTGGGGCTTCCCTCAGCTGCACTGTCACACGCTCTGGAGTTTTGGTACCTTTCCTTCCAAACACAGGAGTGCCATCTCACAGATTGTTATCTCTGAGTGTAAAAGGCAAAGCTGGTACACAGGAGCAGGGGCTTCTTGGGCATGCAGAAATATGGGCTCCTCAGAGTGTTTTGCATTCTTTTGAATTTGGGCAAGCCAAGCTGAAACCAAACCCAGAGTTTGTGTAACCTCAGTGATCCTTGGAAGTCAAGTCAGGGATGGTAAATGGAAGACAGATCATGGCATATTCTATCAGAGCACAGAACAATAAGAAATGTGATATTATTGGCTTCTTGAAAAAGCAAAAGACAACAGCAATTCACACAGGCCTCAGTATTCAGGGCATTTCTAATGCATTTCTGAGCTTTGGGAGGGAATTTTGGTTGTAGTGGGTTTAATTGAGAGATTGAGGTCATAATAAAGAAATTATTTGGAAGTCACTGCTATAGCAACAAATGGCTTTGTGAAAGGAACTGGAGTTTTTACATCTTGAAACTCTCCTCCCCTGAAGCAAGCTTTAGAATGAGGAAATATTCAGGTTTGGAGCAAAAGAAATAAAGTCCTTTCCAGGATTATTTGTCACAGGTTCCATGGAATGGGAACAGACACTGATGCTACAGATCCTGCAGGTGCTTTTCCTGGCTGCCTGCTGGATCAAGGGCCTGCTCAGCTGTGTGCTTGCTCCCTAAAATGTGCAGGAGTCAGCTCAGGTGGAATAACCAATTTTCTCCCTACCAAGAGGAAGTTCCCAGTCAGATTCTTTTGTAACAGGGATGTAGGCAGCAAATCTTGAGCTGTTGTTATGCACATACTTCTCTTTGGTGCTTCTCACTGGAACATTGGTGTGGGTAAATTTGCCTTGGATGTTTTAGTCAACCTGTTAATCAATTGGTTTTTGTAGGATTTAAAGTATCAGCTACCATTCTAGGGAAACAAGGTAACAACATTCTTTTTTGGCACAATATTTTCCTCAGTCATAGGGAAAAAAGTGGGGGAGGATCTGCTTCTCTTTACCCCTCTAGAGGCCTGATCTTTATTTCTCACAACTGCTGTTCCTTGCTGAAATACCACCATTTTCACTGCTAAATATCTTTCATTTCCAGAACCATACACAATTTTACAGCACACAGACACCACATCACTTCATGCTTGGATTCATACAGGCTTTATTTAAGCTTTCTGTCTGAATCTTTCAAAAGAGCAATTTAGGGTGAAATTGCAAATAAACCTTCAGAATTGCCTAATTCATAGCAGAGAATGCTTGTTAGTCTTATGAAATGTGCTTGATGCACTACTCAGGGAAGTTTAAGAAGCTGTTTGAATCACTGCTTAAAAAAATTCCATAAGCTTAAAAGAACAATAAAGGAAATGGGTTGTGAAAGTTACTTTAAGTTTAACAGGACTCCTCAGTAGAAAAAATTAAGGAGTCTGAAACATAAGAATTAATTTCTTCTGTCACAATGATATTTCTTATTTTCATTTATACTAAATACTCTTATCCTTTTTCAAAAATATTAATATCTGCCTTGGTAGTTCACCACTTCTTAGGATTCTATAGAGTTTTCTTCCTCTCACACACTCATTCCATTATCCTGGGTTCAAAACTCCTCCTGCTACACTCAATTACTCTATTTACATACAAGAGATGGGGAAAGAGGAAGAAACCTCTGTGCTAAAACCACACGAAAATTTAAAAATGGTTTTAAAATTAAATCAGGCATCTGTTGTCCTTCAAGGTTTTAGCATTCTGTCTGAAGTTTTAGCATTCTGTCTGTCACTTCAGAATAGCTGTTTACCTCTCTACATTTTCCAACACACTTTAGGGAAAAGGGTGAGAATATTCTTGGAAACATTGACAGTGGTGAGTTCCAGATGCAGACACTGGTATATCTCCTCTTTATTGATCATTTTCTCCAGGATTTTGTTGTGTGATTCCATACTAATAGAATTACTAGTTATTCATAGAGCATTTTTCTGCTCCAGCTGGAGTGCTGAGTGTTGTCCACGTCCATTCTTCAATGTTGATCTCTGTGCCTGAATCTTCTGCAGGACAGTAAAGCAGAGCTTACAGAAAATACATGCTGTATTTTAGCAAATTAATGAATTATATAAAACACCACATGCCCTGAATTAAAGGGCTTACAGCAGAATTTCTGAAGCTGTGGGCTGAGATTGTTTGGAGGATGGACAGCCTTAAACATCTGCAACTGGCAGTAGTTCACTTGCTCTCAGGCTGAGAATGGGAAATCACTGGCAGGATGTGCATATTCCAGTCAGGAAACTGCTAATTAACCAGGATAATTGTACAAGGGCACTTGTGACCAGTCATAATCAGTATTCACTTCATCTAAATGAGTACAAGCCATTCCCACTTCCAGGTCCTAATTGAAAGTTCAAAAGAAACTGACCTGGCTACTTTGGACAACTTCACCCTTCCACAGTGTTTTAGTGTTTTTTTAGTGTTTGCTACAGCACTGATCTGGCATCACTTCATCATATGGATCACAACACTAATGCAGATCTGAATCTAAACAAATACAAAACTCAGCTTTGATGCCTTTGGTAAATGTTTCATATTGAAGAAGAATTTCATGTTTTCTTGTGACTTGTTTACAACTAATACTGATCTGACAACATTTTCCTCCCAAAACGGTCAATCCCCACATATTTCAGAAGTGGAAAGAATAAATGAGGGGTATGAAAGGAGATTATCAAATAGGAACTGTTGTGGGTTAACCCCATCTGGCACGTAAGTGCCATGCAGCCACCAGTGGAATGGAAGAGTGTAAAAGATTTATTTGAACTGAGAGTTCCTTGTCACAGTGCAAACATCGATCAACCCCTTCCCCAGGCACCAGCTCCACTTGCACTTTATTTAGCCTCAAATGACAGTTTGCTGGCAAGCCCTTGAGATCCTGAGGTGCTGGCATGCTGCCTTGTCAGGCCAGTACAGAACACGGGACCATCCTCTAGTGCCCAGAAAAGAGCTGAAGGAAAGCTGAGGGGGAAGGGCTGAGATGCTGAGTTTGGTGGTAGGTTGCTTTCTGCTGATGCATGAATGAATCTGCTACAATACGTGTGGGAATCTTTTTTTTTTTTTTTTGCCTTGGTTTGTTTGGATCATGAGAAACTGGGAGGTCAAAACATTGCCTTAATTATAATCTCTTTCTAATTCTTGCAATTTAAAAAGGAAAATGATATTATTATTTTACATAATGGTATGCAGCAGAATCTGTGCTTGAACAATAACCACAGCTAAATGCATTAATGTTTCCCCAGATAACTTGTTTTTACTTTTTTCTTCTCTCTTCCATTTATATGCACATTCTCAAAGGGAACATAGTGCTCACACTGTAAAGGGCTTGAATTATTCTTTTTTTTTTTTTAAGAATACTAGAATTGAATGAAGATAAAAAGGGATATGTATGAAATGCAATTTGGTTTTGAATACTATCAGTAATCTCTCTATGCACCTACCAAGACACTTATCTCTCCTATTGAAGATTTGCTTCAGAAAATGTTAAAAGCACATCATAGCCTGATGTCCCCCGTGTGTGTGTGCAATGAAGGATGGTGAACATGCCCTGTTGAAGCAGCTGTAATTCCTTCTACTGTTTTAAATTCTCTGGGAGTAGGAATTCAGTCCACTTGGCAGTGTAAATTTTGTTGCCCCTTCACCAAAAAGTTAGAAGAAAAAAATCCCCACCGGTATGGAAATGGCTTCTTTGCTTAAGTCAAGGTTTAGTGAGCTGATATAGTTGGAATATTTGAGTGAAGTTGTATATCCTGCTTTTTTTATATATATTACTTTTATTATAAGGATAACAGAATGTTATTTATATTATCTGCCCCTTCTTGTAAGTGTCCACAAAATCCATATGGATTTCCTGCAGACAAAATTCATCCATTGACCAAAACCTCCACCAAAGACTTGGTTTATTGATAAAACCAGGTGGCAGCAGAACAGAAGGAGGGAGAAGGCTTCAGAAAGTTTTTGTTGTCAACTTGGATCTTATCCCTGCCAGTCATGTACTAAGGGCTGAAAGGTAGTTATCCTTTAATTCATTTTCACACTGTACATCTTCCTTTTTGAACCCTACAATATGAGATTAAGATAATAGCAACAAGTCTGTTCAAAAGCTGCAGGGAAAAATGAGTCGTCAGCTATGATATATTTTACTTAACTTTCATAACTTCTATTTTAAAACAATATGAGCTGTGCATGTTATTATACAAGAGCATAATGTATGCACACCAGATGGCAATTTGGGAATGCATGCAGGAGCTGAGGATATACGTAATACTTTTCTCACAGCATACCTTGAATTCAAGGACCATTTCAAAGAACATTTACATTTTTTTCTTTCCTTATAATGAAACACATCTTTTCAATAGAAGTGTTTTCTGTTAAGATTAATAAACTGGGATTGGAGGAACACATTTCTCAAACAGTGTGAAGTTCTGGTTCTTTCCACTCCTGTGAAAGCATTAATACTAAAAGCTGAAATCACTTGTGGTTTGGAGTGGTTATGAAAAAAATCACAGAGAAAAGGTTTGAAATAACTGTAAGAACATAAACACTTTATATTTTTATCAGAAATAATGCCCTTCCATTATAAGACAAGCAAAAGGTCTTTGCCCTGCATTTAAACTTTAACTAATCTCTTCTACTCCAACTAAATCCATTGGTTATCCAAGGTATTTTTAATCAAAAGAAGCAATTAAGATTTACTATTGTTTGTGTACATCAAAACTCTCTTGAGGCCAATTGAGATCTAAGTAATCAAAATTACTTGGAGTCTGTATTCCTCTGTATAATCCTCCAAGGGTGGTAACCTCATCTGCAGAGTGTGGAAGGGGGAAGCCTTTCCCATTCACTAAGGCAATTTCTTCTGCAGCATAGGGTATGAAGAGTGGTTTTGTATCTACATATAGTAAATGGATTATGAAATCTGAATGTCCTGCATGAAACACATCTGTAACTAACCAAAACTTTCTTGATGAACAAAGCAAACCCATCCACTCTTAGTCTTTTGCAACTGCTGAAGTTTTTAATGTTTCATTTCATTTCATTCCAGTCCTTACATTCAAACTCTGCCTCAATAAATGGCAAGACAACCCTCTAAAAGAAATAGAATTACTGGGCTGGGTTTTTTTCTCCAAAGAATATCTGCTGCCATCTGTTGACATCTGAAGAGCTCTTGAGTCTTAAATAAAATACAATCAGATTATCAGATGTTACACATACAATTGAACCTCTCAACAGCACTTGTAGATATTGTCAATTAGACACTTGAAACTGAGCCATATGTTTCCATGTTGTAATAAAAAAGACACAGGAAAGGCTGGAATCTGTGCAAACTCCCAACTCCTCAGCATAGCATAGTACAAAATAATTTGTGTAGCTGTTGAGGAAGGTGTTTGCAGAAAAACCAACTGGAAAAGCCAAGGGCTGCAGGATGGTGTTTGCAGGGAGGTACCCAGTAATTAGAGGTAACAGGGAAGGAAGAACAGTGCATGGCAATGCAGGGCCCAGGCATGCAGCTGGGCTGAGTATGAATTTGGGAGTAACACTGGGTTTGGGCTTCCCTAGGTAAATACACAGGATTCATTTACAAATTGGAATGAGAAAAAAAGTACTTTGTGAGAGTATTGAACACCACAACAAAGCACCTTTCTGGCTATTCTGCATAAACTCTGTTTGTTGTGCTGCGTGCAGGACTTAAAATTTTTTAGGACTCTTACAGTTTTTCTCCCTCAGAACTGCATTTAGAAATCTGTGAAGTTTTATTGAGGGAAGAAGGCCTCTTTTTTTCCATTTTTACATCAGCATCGAAAAGTAAAAGTTATTGGCATGTATACAGACCTTTTTGGATGTGCTGTGCAGCAGTTCATTTGAAATAAGTTAATAAACTGTAGTTTGTGCCATAATTTCATTTTTTAAGACAATCCCCTATACATCTCTAATACAGTCATGGCCTGCTGTACAGTATTTATGGCATTTTTCATAAGTTGCATTATACTTATGCCTGATAAACTTTTTCATCCAACAGACAGTGCTGCTTTCTCCCTATTCCTTTCCTAATCAGCTTGTAAGAGGAAATACTGGTCTACTTGTGGCGAAATTCTGTACTGTAAGTGCATCTTCCCCATCTGAAATGTGAATTTTTCTTCTGATTCCTTGCACTCAGAGCATCTTCAGGAGAGTATGCAGACCTTTACTGCTGATAGAGGAGCTGAAACACCCCTGTAGCAGTGGGGAAGTGATCCCCAGGTATTGGCAATGTGCACAACTCCTTGCATTGCCAAAAGGAAGAAGTCACTCCTATAGCTCCAGAGCTCTGTTCACACGGCAGACTATACATTTCCGAGGTGTCAGCCTCATCAGTTGGGTTTATTTTGATCCAGCATATATTTGTTGTCATGTTTTATGGAGAAGTAAAATAGTACATTTAGAGCAAATGCACATTTGTTCCTCTGTCAGTTGCTTTGGCTTAGATGAATCCGGGCTTGTTACAGCCTCACGGATGTCATGTGCAGTCTCAGTGTATAACATCTCCTGGGAAGTGATGCCTGCTTTCCCCAGAGGAACTGATCCTGCCTTCTGCCAGGAAGTGACAGCTGGGAATCTCCTACCAGAGGCTCTAGAGATACCCCACCAGCACACTCCATTTGCTATCGCTGCTTCATTTTGCATCTTTGCCCCAAAAAGAGACTTCAGGCCTTTTCAAGGATGTTCTGATTATTTTTTTCTATGCTGTTAGACAGAATTTTGTTTTTAAAATGTTTGCTCTTTGGAGTTCCCAGTGTGTATTTTCTTTATCCACCAGCTGTAAAGTAGCAACTGGGGCCTGCTAGTAAGTTCTATCAATAAAAATTGAACTAATTAAGTTTCAGGCATAATCCCCTATTATTATAAATTAGTTCAGTGAAATATAAGATAAAGGAGTAATAAACCTCTAAAATGTAAGATTTAGCCAGGAAATGCCAGCAGAGCTTGGAATGCTGTATTCTGGCCTGAGTGATGCAAAAAATGTTTAATCAACTACTATTGATAAATTTTAAGCATTAGAAGGACGTGGATACAACAGCGACAAAGTAAAATCTTAGATTATTTGCAACAATTTTGCATCTCTTTTGTTCTTAATAAAAACAAACAGCAGCCCTGATTTAGAGGCCTTCAAAGAATTTGAAAGGTTAAGGGACAGCAAAAATTGGTGCCAGCATAGCTAGACACCTCTATGGTTATAGTAATAAATAAAATTTGGAGGACCCTCTTCCATGCGTATCGTGATTGAAAGGAATTCCAAGCTGCTAAACGTAGAATGCTAAGGTTTCAGATCATGCAGGATTAGAACCTCAGATATATTGGAGCAAAATGTTCTGAGCCCTGTTGAAAAGTTTCTTTAGCAGGTCAGTTAACACCTGAATAGCAATGTAAAGGGCCATGATGTTAGATTTTTCTCCTCTATGGGATTCCTAACATAGTAGATGAATATGCTTTGGTTAATCTTTCATGGTGATTACAGAGGAAACAATTTCTTATACTGTCAGTCAAGAGCAGATTTGTAACAATGATTTCCAGAATATTATGGCACACCAATGATTACTTGCCAACTTTGCCTCTTCAACCAAGTCAGCAACTGAAATAAAGACTGATAATTGTGTTTACAAAATAGCACATAGCAATTTAGAATAAGTTAGAGGGGGTTGTGGTTGGCCCCTAGGGTATGTGTATTAAGCAGATTTACACTACTGGCTTCTATTAGATCCAGATTATTGTGTTACAATTAAATTATTACTCCTAGATCCTACATTGCATAGATATTTATCAATATGGTATGCCATGGCTCTGAAGTTTGTAGGTAGGGAAGAATTATAAGAGACATTCCTCTAGAAGCTACAGGAAATTTTGTAACAATAGGTAGGGAAGAATTATAAGAGACAAAAAATTTTGTATCAATAAGGAAAATTTTCAAAAGGAAATTTTGTAACAATAGAGACCTAAAACACATCTCTAAAAAGGGAAGTGGAAATAACCTTTCTCTTCAATTTTCTACCTTGCTTTTCCCTCCTCCAGTCTCTCCTGCTCTCTCTCTGTGGTGGAGTGCTCCAGAGGAAGGGCTGGTTTCCCACAGTACATGTTTCTCCTGTTCAACTTAGATTTCACCTTGGAGAAAGCTGATGGACAGGTGAGTGCTTCCTGTTTGGCACAAGTGTGAATTTGTTCTAATAAAAAGCAGCAGAAAGTTAGTGGGCAGAACAGCTTCCAAACCCCTGTGGTCATCAAAGGCAGATGCACATGGAACATGTCATGAATGCCTCTTCCAGGTGAGAGGAAGCACAGCAAGCCCAGGTGAAGGTTATTTCAGAGAAATACTTCTTTTACTTGCAGTTTCTAAAACAACTTCCTGCTGTCTCTCATTTTGCTTTGATTTTTTTCAACACTACAGAATTGGAGCCAGCTGTAGCTCTTCACTGACTCATACAAGTATCAGGTGTGTAAAAGCTGTTTGTGGTTCTTGATTCAGTTTCTTTCTGGCTTTGAAGAGCAGCCCTGCAATGTGCTTTTTCAAGAGAAATGTTGGCTCAGGAGTGCCTTGGCTGCTTGATTTGTCTGAGGGAGAAGTGTGTTTTCCTGGCTGCAGATAGAGGTTGGTAAGTTTTTAACCTCCTGAGTCCTTCAACTGGGCTACAAATGTACTGAGTGGGAAAATATCCGCTTGTTTAATTCAGACGATCAACAGAGGACTTTCTGCAAGTGATTATCTGTGTGTTGGGACATACAGCTACCAGAAAACGGAGTAGTCAAAGGGGTGAAAAGATAGGAAGGTGAAATAATTCTGCTAAATAGACAAACCAGCAAGTGTTGTCCATGGTTGCTGTCCTCAGATGTGTGAAAAGGAAAGGACTGCAGAAGGCAAGATGAAATTTTGGGGCATGATGAAGTGATAAACCTGTCCAAGTTTAGGTAAAATGGCATAAGAAAAACAGAAATAATATGGGGAAAACGGCCAGTGGGAAGGGAGTACTTGGTCCCTAGAAGTGAATAGAAACTGAAATTTGAGGCTATAAATTTGGAGTAGAAAATAGCAGCTTAAAGTTTGACATTCATTTCAATATTAAGGGTTGTATTTGCCTGGTTTGAGTGTAAAAGTTCTCATCCTGCTTGAAATGTATCCTCCTGTTTTTGGCATGTTTCTTGCATCTCTAATTCTGAATAATTTTGAGGTAAAATGTAAATACATATTTACACCTCTGAGTAATCTGCCTGAATATTCTTTCTGCTTATTTTCTGCACTTACCAACTTTTTTTTTTTTTTTAGTCTTGAAACATGCAGGAAGATGAAAATTAATGTAAAAAAAAAATCACCTAGGTTCTCTAGGTTCTGGTGTAGTCTTTTTTTTTTTTAATCCTTTTTCTTTCCACTCAGATAATGGTTGCTCCTTGGACTATATTGATCAGGGAAATCTTTTTATAAGGCAGTTTACTTTGATGAATTGGATGATATAGATGCACAGTCAGTGTTTCAGACAATTCCTATGGGAAATGAAAATAAATCTGGAGGCAAGGTGTGGTTTTTCTGGTCAAATTTCACTTGTGGCACTCATGTGTGAAGCGGAAACAACGTATTTGTCTTTTTTTTTTTTTCAGTGAAGATACATATTTTACCTTGAAATATTTGTTAAAGTATAAATATTAGATCCAGACCAATATGTCTAAGATCTCACACTGTGACTATTGTAAGTTTGATGGTAAATGTATACTTAAATATCCCTTTGGTGAGATTTGGGGAGCTTTAAGGGCAAGTTTACTCGTGCCTCATGGCTTTTGGTATACTGAGCAGTATTGACCTTGCTTTGTGACACTTGTGTAACTAACTATCAATAATGTGCTGCTTTCTCTTACTAAATAAGAACCAATATCCATGGTCAAACTAACCCAGCCTGTTTCCAGGTAGAAAATAAAGGCACGCAGGGAGGGAGAAGAGAGAAACAACTTTGGTTGGTGCAGATTGTTAAAGGCCTCACAGTTCCCCACTTTTCTGGCTGCACCACGGTGTCCAACTTCAATCTGCCACTTTCACAAGATGTGATGCTCTAGCTAGGTGAGAAATTGTTTTAACACACACATAAAAAAAAGCTTCCCTAATTTCAAAAAAATCGCTCAGCTGGTGTGAATAACATCAAGACCTTTCAAAGCTTCAAAAAAGCAGCCAATAAGCCTGACACCCTCATTGGTGTGTATCAATATGCCTTTGCCTGACACCATAATTAGTATACCAGCAAACAGAATATGCAATAATTTAATTAGTATTCACAGGGGTAAATATGTGTGGGGAAGAGTTCTTAAAATAGTTGTTGGAAAGGGAAATTATGTGAAGCTTTGAGAGTTCTTTCAGGCAGCTGCCAAGGCTGATGCCAGTTGCCACAGCCTGCTTGGTTAACTGGAAAGCATTTGGACAAAATCCCTTGCCAAACTGCCACTGAGAATTTCCACAGCCAGGGAATAAGAGCTCTTTGTGGAGAAGAATGCCAGCTGTCTTGGCTTGTCAGAGAAGGCACTAAAATGCTGTAATTTTCCTGAGAAGCCTCACTGGGGACCCTCACCCAGACACCCTCTGCCCCTGGGTTGGAAACTCCAGGAGGGCTCAGGCCTGGGCACCACAGCTGTGCCCATCCCTGTCTCCACCAGACCTGGTTTCATGGCTGCTTTACCAGTTCTGTCGTATTTTGAAAATCACTCTGGAGAAATAAACAGGATGGTTTATGGAAAGAGCAAGCAACACTATCTACAGGCATTATGCATTGGTTAAAGACACAGTGTCTCTCCCTGCCCATGGCAGTAATCACCCATCTAACATTTAGCCATAATTACCACACTAATTGGAGCATTTTTTTCTTACTGTGGAAATAAAAGCTATTACTTAGGCTTTTGATTGTTATTTAAAAAGTCCAGAAAGGGAAAGATAGTGTCCCACTGCCAGCTAACAAGGTGGCTGTGATGGGTTTGTGTAACTCAGCACAGAGATGATCAGCAGAGTACACACAGCTAGAAAGTATTTTAAACAAAACTGAAACAAAGCCTAAATGAATGCGTATCATCTTCCACAAATTTAAAATACATTTCCTTTATGTATGTACAGCTCTCCTTTCCTTTACATATTTGTTTGAAGCCTTCCATCCTGGAAAACAGCACTGATGAATGGAACATTGATTAGGAGCTGTAGAGAAAGGGTAGAAATTAAGTTTCAGCTACAAATCTGCATGCAGTGAATGGGAGTTGCAGTGAGGGTCTGAAGGGGATGGGGACAATGAATCCCCACTGAAGACTTTATTTTGATGGTATAAAAGTTACACACAGATGGACACAGGAATGGGGTGAGTGCAGCCAACAACAAGGTTTGGCATTTAAGTGAGGAGTACTTCACCAGACCAGTGGTGGAGACACAAGGCACAAAATCATTCAGCATTATTGAAATATTTTTTTAAGGAGCATGAGAGTTCTGTTGTGCCTTTGCTCCAGTACTGATTTCAAATAATCCTTCTCCAAGAGAGCAAATGGCAGTCTCACGAGTGCCTTCAAGGTGGGGAGTTCGTTTGGGTTAGCCATTTGCTTTTTGTTATGAGTAAGCTCTGAGGAACCAGTGCTATGGGTTCTCTCCAGCTCCCCAGTTCTCCTGGCACAGAGTGAAATCCTTCAGCAATATTCCCCAATATCTGGTGTGAGTGTGTGTGCACAGTGTGTAGCCTTGCTGTGTTAGGAGTATTTGGGTGCTTTTACTACCCTACTAACAACATACAGCATCAATTTCATTCCTCTTTTAATTTAGAAAGGGATAACTTATGGTCCCGACTGTATGGCTCACTCTTCATATGAAGTATTGTATTTCTGTGATTTATTGAGATATTAACATGGAAATGGTGATGTTAAACAATACTTGGAATAGCTCTAAAAGTGTAGTGGGAATCATGATTTCATAAGAAGAAAATTAGTTATGTAGGTAACATTATTGTATAATTTCCCAGGGGATTTCTACATCAGGCAAGGTTTTATTATATTCTAAAACAAAGTTGCTTGCACTCACTTTAAATATAAAGTACTGCTGAATATGACAATATCATAAGGCTGCTCACAGTACAAGCAAAGACATCTGTTAATGGTACCATGAATAGTTATGAACTGTGGTGCTCAAATGGCTTTGCCAGCAAAGCATTGCCTCCTAATTTATTTTTATAGCAAATGGATGCCTCATTTTTCATGGTTTGGTAGTTTGCATTCAAATGTACCAATAACTTCCAAGGCAATCACTTCTACACAGCATGTTTTATTTGCAAACATAAGATGCAAGAGCTAATGGTGTGGTGGTTGGTAGTCTTCTCCATCAGCAATTTTGTATGAATCCTCACTTTTTTTTTTGTTTAGTTCACAAAAAGGAATGTGGTACATAAAAATATGTTTATTGTATGTAAGGTTTAATTTCATTTCTTATCACACACAAATGAGGAGGGACACAGGCTTTGTAATTGCATTGTTTGGCCATTCAGTGTGTTACTGCTGAACTGGACTTTTTACATCTTGATTTGTTCCTGGAGACTCCACCAAAAATTAGAAGGGAACACAAGTGGTTTCAGCTGACACAGAGCAGGCTTCTAAAGGCCCCTCAGTTGAGAAAAGTAAGGAGACAGCAAAAATTAATTCAACTTTGCCTATACTAATTTTTCAAAATTTTGATGGTTTTTACTGGAACTGATTCTAGGAGGAGTTTGTGATGATGACATGATTAGTAGTCAGCAGCCATTTTCCTGGGCTCTTCAGCCCCTGTGTGGTTTACTGTCAGCTCATCCCTTGAAACCAGCACTGTGGGCACGGAAGATGGGAATGCTGGGCTGCTGGAACACTTGGATTTGGTTGTGGTGAGAGAGCCAGAGTCCACTGGCTCCAGCATTGCAGGTCCTCCTCTGTGCCTGGCTCTGCTGCTGGCTCTTTTAAATAAAACTTATGTGATGCCACTCACCACTGTGGTGTGTATGGTGCCATAAGTGAAGAGTCACCTTTCACATCTCAGGGCAGACGAACTGAGTGACTGGGAAAATAATCCACCTAGGGCTCACAGGAGGATGTGAGGTCTGTGGTGATTTGGACTTGAAAAGACATTTGGAAGGAAAAAACAATTGAGGAACCCACGACAATGTTGATCAAAATTAAGTTCATCTTATTAAAACACTAGAACACAAATATGTTTTTAGAAGAGCTCATTTAAGACTTTTGTAAGGGTGCTGGTTGATTTGATTAATGGTTTTTGATTGAAGTTTCTCTAAGCCTTTTCCAAGCACTGGTTCCCATTTTCTTGTCACTCTCCCAAAGCAATCTCCTGAGTCTGAAGCCCTGAACTCCTCATCCACCTAAGCACAGACTGGGATCATGCTGAGCTGTGCTGCTGCTGTCCCAGAGGGACTCAGCTCTCCACTGGGAATCCTTGGGAAGAGCAGTTTCAGTGAGCAGTCAGGTGCTGGTGTGTGATTCCCACCAGCAACTCCTGAACCTGAGAGATGCTCTTTGTCTCCTTCTGAGGGCCCTTGTACAGACAGTGCTCGAGAATTGCATTTAATGTTGAGTTTCATTCTGGTGTTTATTGTAACTAACCTACAAATTCATCTGGGATAGCTGAAAGCTTTTACTTTTTCCTCACCTTTTTTCCCCATCTTACAGTTTCACAGTACTTTGAGTATCACTTCCACAGTGAAACCCTCCCATAAGCACTGAAGCCTTAGCATTTTGAAAGAATCATTTTATCCCACTCTTGGATAAAAGAGGGGAAAAAATAAACAAAAAAAAGAGAGGTTCCTGACAAAATCTTTCTCAATCCAGCTTTGTCACTCTGAACCACTCAGCTTTGGGATTTCAATTAATTGAAGATGTTTCAATTAGGTCACCAAAGCCCTTTCTCCACAAGACCACTGCTGCTTCAGCTGCAGCAAGAGCTCCATTGTGATTCCAAGCAGCTGGAGGTCAGATGCTGCCTTGCCTGCCCTTGCATTCTGTAACTCAAAATAACAACCACCGCAAGCCTGAGTGGCGCAGCCAAAGCAAAAGCCACGTCAGGATCCTGTTGTAGCAGATCCAATTCTTGGAGCAGATTGAGTTTGGGACGCTGTGGACAAATGCCAGAAGCAGCTTGGCAGCTAAATAACTTTATTGTCTCTGTTCTGCTGCTCCTCTCCCTTTTCACTACCATCACCACTTTGTAGCTGTTGTAGAGTGCAGCCTAGTAGCTCCTATTTAGATCTTTTCTAGAATACACGATGGTGAAATATCTTAGTAATAAGGCATTTTTCTCATGTGATTCTGGCTGTGGGTTTGAGATATAGTATAATTAACCACGTTTATAATAATAGATATTTTTAGAGCAGTAGCAGTAAAAAATGCTGGGCCTGCAGAACTTGAGCATCCAAGTACCATCTTCCTTGCAGGAGGAATTTTCCTTGTGCCGGAGCAGAACTGCCTGGGAAATTCACCAATATGCCATTATGAAGGTGTGCCACTTGAGCCACCCTTGCTGGACGTGCTCTGCACGGTGCCATCAGTGCCAAGTGTGCTGACAGTGATTTGTCACTGGTGAAGTCTGGAGCAGGCTAAAAACAGGAGCTGTGGCACTGCAGGGGACATCGATCACATCTGGTTAGTGCTCAGTGGCTGTGTGCCACAGAAACCAATTGGACAGATGACTGGGGGCTTGTTGGTGAGTAGCACTCAGCTCAAGATGTGATCAATCCACCAATCTGTAGTGACAGAATAATACATTAGAAGAGATTGATCTTCGAGCTACACTAAATCAGGTTAAATCCTTGTCCTTGGGTGAGTTTGTTTTACAGAAACACAATTTACGTGATTCCTTTAGTTTCTGTTAAAATTCTTTAAACACTGTATCTTTCCTTAACTTCTTCTTTGCCAGAGCTGCTTACCAGTTTTCACCCTGTACTGTGCTGAATTTTACCCCAGAAATGTGTATAATAGTAATTTCGTGAGCAGTGAGCTGCAAGTTAGTCGTGACCATTCTCTGTGAACTCCTTGAATTTCAGTTTGCAAGCTTGATCCAAGATGATGTTTGTCCTCTGAGGATGCCAAAGGGTAAAGGGTTGTATCAGTTCAGATGTTGTTTTATCTATGTGTCTAGCACAGATTTGTTGTCTGTGAGGATGTGCATTTTTGAGGGTGCCTTGCTTCATCTTTTTATATGTGCCTTGGGGAAATGCCACTGTCTGTGGTGACTCTATAAAACAGGACAAAATCGTGAAAACTAAAAAATATAGATTCGGTAAGACTCATTTTTTGAAAGGCAGAAGTATGGTGGTCTCCTGTATACATCTGGATGGCAACTGTTCAAGAGCTGTGTGAAACCTGCTGCCATTAGTTGTTTGACTTCAGAATATGCTTGGAAAACATGTCAATAATCTCTCGTTGGGCTGCCAGTACAAGGAATGGTAAGTGCAGCATACTGCACACTTGTGATCATCCAGTTGGGATGCAGGGTCTGCTGCATGGTGTGTTGGCTGTAAATGAACAATAAGCTTCAGCAAGTCTCCAGGAAAATTAATTATGCTCTTTGGCATGTGTGATACCTAATAAGATTATTTCATTACTGTGTCATGCTTAGAAACCACACTCCTATTTTTATCTCTGAAAGAAAATCAAATTGTTCTTGTTGATGCGTATTCAGAGTTGATTGCATTTGTCTGTCAGAGGCACTGCAGGGCCATGTGACAGCAGCTCTCCTGGGCTGGGCTCCCTGTGAGACAGAGGAAGGAAAAAGAAATAGGCATGGAAAACAACAACCTGCGTGTTCTGCTACTCCAACCCACTATGACAACTTGAGTGTGTATTTAAGCTGTAATAGACTTGTGATCTGAGGCTTAGTTTATAAGAGAAAAAACTTGTACAAGAAAAGAGAAAAATAGAATTAGTACTTGCAACTTAGAACAACTGAGTTTTCCCTGTCACTCCCTGACTATATATCCACTTAAAAACAAATGCACATAATGATATGGATTGCAGCCTATTTGGTTGTAGAAGTGCCAATAAAATGCTTGTCCATGAGTGATAAGAAAATGCTAAGGATCTAACTATGATGACATTTGTATCTAGAGCTTTCAGGCTTCTTTTTGAAGTGGTTTTCAGTATGTGACTGACATTTGTCAAAGTCTTATTCGCTAGCAAAATACACCATTTACCCTGCTGAGTTATTGGAGAAGTCTGTAATGTTTCTCTCTGTATGTGAGCAGATAAAATCTACAAGAGTAATTAACTAGATTGAAAAGAAAGGGACAAAAGAGAATTCATGTTTTGTTACACAAACTGTCACAAAGGCATTTAGTGGGAAGGTACTTTCCCTTCTCCCTGGCTAAGATTTAAGTGAGGTTATGGCAAAGGAACACTTTTCAACAACTGAGACTTCATGCTCATTAGGCAGTCCTGGTTCTGTCTGGAAGTGGATCATTTGAAGCACCTCATAGTAAGCACTGTTAACTTACTCTGAATTATGAAGTCACAAGCATAAATTTTTTCCTTTGCTTTTACAGCAGTTAGGATTGGGAAGTTCTAATTGTTTGTAAAGGCTACTTTATTTAATTCCTTAAAAAAGTGAGAAATACATAATAGATAACAAGGTCCCAAGAGACTATGGAGTAATGAATTCTGCTTTCCTATCATTCTTTCAGATAAGATAATTTTTTCTTCTACCTGCAGTCCAGGAGGTCATACTGTATTCTTACCAAACAAAGGAGTCCTTAAAACCCCTGAATCAGAGGAGAGCCCAAAAATCCTTGTCCAGGCTGTTGTAGAAGAACAGTCCACCCACTCCCTCTGTTTTCTTTGGGTGGGGAGGATGGTCACAAAATGTCTTTAATGTAGCAAGCAACCTTCTGGACTTCTGCCACAATAAAATGTATGAAAGTGAGAAATGTATTAAGCAATAAACACACTTAAACGGAGTAGTCTTTTGGGGCAGAAAAGATATTTTTGGGGTTTGTGTTCTCTTGTTCTTCTCTGGTTTTATCCTTTATTTCTCCATTTCTGGACTCCTGCTGTAGTGTAGCCCTGAATTTCTCAGCTTTGCTGGGAATTCACCTATATAATTCTTAAATATCCCATTTCTTTGATGCCAGTCATTAGTCTGTCCCATGTTTGACATTGCCTGCTAATTTTGTAGAGAAGTACTCGATGTTCAGTGTCTTATTGTATCATGGAAGAGTGACAACTTAGTCTGAAGCAATACTTGTAACCTTCTTCCATGCCTGAGGAAGACTGAGGCAATTAAAAATGCATCTCTTGCAATGGATGAGTACACACATCTCAGGCTGCTTGCACACGTGGCTCTTGCAAATTTAAGGCGGTCAAAATTCATTAAGGTTCTGAAATTCAAGTGATGCAGGTTTCCAGCGTGGATGCTGCCTGCAATAACAATGGCAGTTTCAGGTTTGGGAACAAGGCTGGTTGTCATGAGAAGCAGCAGTGGTGTATAATTCTCTTCTGGCCAAATGCCACACATTTTAAATGCATTAGCTTTCGTGTACTGTGCCTTCCATGCCTTCACCAGGTCACTATTGGATTTCTATTGCTTTGTCTGGGGTAAGACTTTCCTGCCAGCCAAAAGGTTCTCATGATTGCTCCAGCTAATCAGAGATTCAGAAGTTCAGCATAAATCCATTGAGCTCGCGTGAGTCAAGCAGGACCCTGACATGCTTGTAAATTAAATTACTGCCAGTGGTCCAGCTCAGCTTAATTATATTATTCCTAACTGAGAGAGTTCAGCAAGTGTGTTTAATAATCTCCAGCTTTGAGAGCACTAAATACAAATTGTTTTGGAAGGGCAAGGTGGGTCTCTAAGCCTTCAAACTGAGAGGTAGAGGAGGAACAGATGGCAAAAGTGCGATGCATTAAAATACCTGAATATGCATTTTTTGAAAGGCTGGCTGTCTAGTTCAGAGTGCTGGGACTCTAGAGAGGTAAAATAGAGGCTGTTTATATCCTCTGTTGTCCATATGGTTAGAAAATCCATTCCTCTGTGCCAGTCCAGAAATGTTTATTGGCTCTGTGGGTTGTCAGCCTCGTTCTTTTCTCCTACTGGAGAAGACCTTTAACATAGCCTCGTGGAAAGAAGGAAGCCAAGAGAAATAAACACATAAAAAGAAAAGTCCATTATTTAGTATCTAAAGCATCCAAGAATTTATAGAAATTAGCAGCCTAAAAGTGCATTTTTGTCTGTTCTGCTCCTTTGGTTGACATTTATCCATACACATTATGCAAGAAGAATTGGTATTTAACAAATTACTGTCCTGTTTGTGAAAGTCAAGAACTGGGTGCAGTTTTCCTTTTGTTAAAAAAAAGATTTAGAAAATAACAGCAGCTGGTGATTATGGATAAATACGGGTGAGAAAAGGTAGTGCTTAAACAAAATAACTCCTTTTTCCTTTCATTGTGTTGTTCACGATGTGCTGTACACAGCCTAACATTTCTAGTTTGGGGGCTTCTTGCCATTCTTGAAATTGCATCCTGTGAACACTTAGGCTGCATTTTCCTCCACAGGTTTTGTCATTAAAATTGATACAATTCTTTTAAAGTAGTTTTTTAATTGATTGAAAAACCTGTTGTTTTGGGAGTTGTTGGTGAAGTTTATTTTAGTATCTGGCACAAATGTTTTCCTGGTTGGAATCCACCAGAGAGTTGTTTGTTACTGCCTACAAAGTGTTTGGTGCACTGCTTGTGTGCCCCAAGTTTCTCACAGTCCGCAGCAAAGTGGAAATTGGGAGGGAAATGAAATATCTGTTTTGCTAAATATGGGTTAATCCGAGGTGAAAGGGATCTGAGGAGATCTTTAGCCTGGCCCTCTGCTCACAGCAGGGGCAGCTCTCACATCAGGATGGGTTGTTCTGGGCTTTTCCCACTCTAGGAACTGAAATAACCTCGGAGGGTGAAGCCTCTGCAGCCTCCCTGGGCAAGAGCTTTGTAAGAAGCAAAAGACATCACAGCTACAGGACATGTATTGCCCTAAAGAACACTGTACTTCAGGGGGATTTTAAATGAAGGATTTAATGCTGCAGTGAGGACTGGGAGTGCTGAATTGCCTTAACATGTAATAAAGATTTGTTAGACTTTAATTTTTTTTAAAGGCCAAAAATGCATTTAATGGATTTAAACCAGAAAAACAGAAGGCAGAACATCTGAGAGGTTTGTACTTGGAGTTAAACCCAGCACTAGAAATTTCTTTTGTAGAGTATTCATTTTTTGTTATCAAAATCTGTACATCAATGAAACAAGACATAGATTATATTCCACACATTCTTATGTAGCAAGGTAATTTCAAAATGCAGTTGCAAGTGATTTACAGATTTTTGTTAACCTTAAATCAGAATGAAGCTACAAAAGGTAGTTCTGTAGAAAAACTTAAGATAAGGAGCAAGTGTTTTGTTTCCTATCTCTAGGAGCTGCCTTAAGAGCCGAGGCTTTGATGATTGCACAAATGTGGTGAAAGCCTTTTTGTTTGCCTCTGTTCAGTAAATAATTGATTAGCAGCTCCTAATGTGGCTCTAAGAGCTGGAAGCGCTTCCCTTAGCGCTGCCGTGTCACTTGTAATGGAGCTGAAGTAGGACACCGGGTGTCACCGGCTGTGCTGGCACTTCCCGCTGTGTCAAGTGCATCTCAGTGAGTCCCTGTCTGTCCTCATTCCCCACACAGCTCCCCTTACCTGGGGAGCCGTGCTGGCCTCTGATGGTTTTTCTTTCCTTGGAAGCAAAAAGACAGGCTGGATTAGTCTTTCTGTCGCAGCATTAAATTCTTTATTGGAATCGAATGTTCAGACACATCAGTGTCTCTTTGACTGAGATGTTCTCAGGTGTTATTTGTAAGAATTGCCGATCTCTTGCCCCAGATCTGCAGGCCATGAGTGGAGTTTGGGTGGGAAACTCCTGGAGCCCATGGACTCGGTGTTGTGCTGGCACGTGGCAGATGCTCTGCTCTGCCTCTGGACAGGACTCAGCTATTCCAGATTTCTACTTGTATTCAGGCTGTGTAGTACATCTAAGCAAATTACAGCAGGGGAATATCATTGAGGGTTGGAAATCCCAGGAGTTTGCTGGTGGACATAGTGCCACAAGGTCCACTTTGGATCAGGCTTTTTTTCATTTCCTCTGGGTTCTACACTTTGGGGATTCTGGAATGGTCTGCCTGGGGAGGTGGTTCAGTCACCATCCCTGGATGTGTTTAAAAAAGACTGGCTGTGGCACTTGGTTTAATTGAGGTGTTGGGGCATGGGTTGGACTCGATGATCTTGAAAGTCTCTTCCAACCCAGTGATTCTGTGATTCTAGGTTTTTTTGGCAGCTCACCTGAAGGTTAGAAACCTGTTTTACAATTTTGTCCTCAATACAGTGATAAATATTTAAATTGTAACTTCACTTAGAAAGAATAAAGATTAAATATGGTACATCTACAGGCTGCATTACTTTGGCAGTCCTTGGTAGCCTCTCTCCAGCTGTGGCTCTGTTTTGTCCCTAATAACCTCAGTCCTCTTCTTTTCTGCTGTATTTTAGTGTGATATAATTATGCATCCATTCTTAAATCCACTTTTGTTTAAACAAACAAAAAAGGAAATAATTTTTTGCTGAGCAGAAGTGTTGAGCAAGGATGAGAGAGAAATAGCTCTTGGCAAAAACTAATATTCTCTAATTGTTCTGATGTTCTTTCATATGGAGGACTTGAGGCATTTTAAGTTTCTGGCAGCTCTTTTCCAAACAATGTAAGTAAAATATTTAATACTTTTGTAGCACTTTGCACAGGCCATTAATAAGAGCTATAGAGTAATAAGGGTGATAGTAACTCCCCAGGCCTACCAGGGAATATTACTGAGCATTCCCTGTCTGAGTCATACAATATACATTACTTATTTAATTTATATTCAGTTGGCACGTGTGAAAATTATTTGTCATCACTTGTGTGTTCAGAGACTTCTAATGTTCAGACAGTTAGAAGGAGAAAAGGACACTTGTCTGAGGTTTTAAAAAATGCCAAGGGTGAAAACTTTACACCACCTTTTAAAGTGAAACTGGCAGATGTTCCTCAGTTTTAGATTCACACGTGGCAGTGACCTTTATAGGATTTCTATATGTAACATGTGGCAATTGTCATCAGAATTAACGGCAACAGCTGTCAACTTTTTCAGATGTCAGACTCTCAACTTTCCTAAATCTTCCAGATAAACCTACTCTTTGTGAAAGAGCTGAACAACTCCAGCTTCCAAATGTCTCTTGTGCCTTGTATTTCGTTTGATGTCCGAAAGATTTCTTTGTCTGCTGAGTCACAGTTCTGATTTAAATCGGGATAAAAACTTCTGTGAAACTGTTTCTCACTGATCCTGTTCGAACTTGATGGGAAATGGGAATTCTTTCCAAATCATACCAAATAAAAGGACTCTGGTCTAGCAGGCTGTTTTATTCACAGAGTACTACTGAACCACATTTTAAATTTGTACAGAATGTTTTGTTATCTGAAGATGGAAGTAACCTAAAGGCAGAAAATTAAAATTATGAACAAATTCATCCAACTAAATCTGAACATAATTTAAAAGGAAGAGATATGCCAAAGTTTTTATGAAGAGTGTTGCTTAATATCTGAGAGTTAAGTATCACAGAAGAGCATATTTCATTTACAGGAGGAAAATTCACTTTATTGAATAATTCATGTTCTTTTTTTCCTTGAATAACTCATATTAAAGAGCTTTGATCTGTTTTTTGGTGGAGACTGAGGAGTTGCGTTGGTTCATACTGGCTGTCCTGAACTTCCCAGGTCTCAAATTCAGCAGTTTTCCATAGGTACACTGTCAAATTTTGGGAGTTTTATCCATGCACAAATGGCCTCTCCCTGTTTAGCATGGGCTGGAAAAAGTGCAGCCAAGAGAGAACAAGGGAAGGTGTTCAGCTGGGGTTTGCATTTTGGCCTGGAGAAAAAACAGGGAATGTCCCATCATCACGCCTCTGATGCAACGGGGACCCAAACTTGCTGAACTAAAAATGGAACTGTTGTTGTTTTTAACCTATTTTTTTCTCCAGCAGCAGTGCAATACCATCAATTCTGGTGTAAAACACTGCAGGCAGGGATGGCAGCTGGACTTGTGTAGCTGGAAATGCAGATGACTGATCGTGAACAAGGACGCTTGAATCATTACAAGTGCCAGAATAAAACCTAAATTAAATATTTCTCAGGCCGTCTAGGACGACAGCCATATTACACACCCGTTATAGCAGCACAGCCAATGAATAGAGCTGTCAGTCTTTATTTTTGGCTTAAACAACAGTCTTCATTGTTAGTCTAATTCTTATAATTTGCATTCCACGAATGTAAATGGCTTTAAACGTAAGCATTTAGTGCTTAATCCTGATTGTTCTACCCAGCGCTGGCCTTTCAAACTCCACAGTTTCGTAGAGGGAATTAGGTAACCTTTCAGAGATAAAGTTTCTTCTTTAATTAAACAACATCCCTGAAAGTACAAACCACTTCGCAAGAGCTGCGAGACTGCCGCAGACGCACCAGAAAATAAATTGGGTAACTCCCACCTCCCCAGCAGTACGTCTAGCTGCCTTCTCTCCATCTTCCACTCCATTTCCCGATAAGCCCTGAAAATGCATATTCAGTGCGGCAATTTATCCTCAATGCCTCAGCGCAGCGCTGCCTTAATTTGCCAATTAACACTTCCCCACCCTCCAGCGGGGCCATCACGGCGCTCATGACTCTTAAAGCAGCAGCGGGACTGAGCCTGCTCCCTTCACAGCTCCTGCTGCCAAGGGGGCTACGGGAAGGGGAAAGCTCTTCCCACGACAGAGCTCTCACAGAATAGAGTATCTAAAATCGTTTCTAATTGTCTCAAGTCCTCCATGAGCTGAAGTTTCTCTGGCAGTTCCCTTGGCTTTTTAAGCAAATGGAATAAAAGAGGAAGAGGCGACTGTGTTGAGAGGGGAAAATGTGGGATGGCTCCTAAGCAGTAGGAAACAGGACCGGAGAGAAAGAGGAACAGGAAAACTATGGGTTGTACTTAAAATTTAGTAACCAGACCATTCATGACTGCCCTGCACGCTAAACTTTGATGTATTTTATTGTAAAGCAAGAAATGATATGAGCTTGTTCCTCAAAAAGTCCTGCCAATCACTGTGGGTCGGCATGGTCATCTAAAGGGATGTCACTTCCTTGTGAGCTTTGAAGGGCTGCTCATGAAAGTCCAGGTTGATCCTGTGGCTGGTAAATCCAAATATGCCTAAACAGACAACCCAAGAACATCAGTGGAGAGGAGGATCTCAAGACAGTGTGGGGTCTGCTGCCTTCTGCAACCAGGCTGCAGTGCTTACAGGGCGAGTGTAATTGTACATTGCTAGCTGATACACCAAGAGGGCTTGTCCATTGAAGGGGAAGCTTTGGCCATTAAAATACGATGGATAACCCATGTAATAAAAATGTAAGAAGCCACTTTGTTACTCTTTGCACTGCAAATTTTTCTTAATCTCATCCACGATGGGCAAGAGACAGCAAGCAGATAGAAGGGCATTGCCAGCTCTGTTTGGCTCTGAAGCTGGATTATAGCCAAGAGTTCCAGAAGTTTTTTTGCAAGACACGCTGCTTTTCACTGCAGTCAGACTTCAGCTAAAACACATTTGAGATAAATACAAATCTACCTGTGTTCCTTGTCTTCTGTATCTGAGTATTCGTGCCTACAGCTGTTCCACCTGCAAATAATGTTAATTTTTTTAAACTAGCTCATTTGCTGCAAATCTGTCCATGTGGATCAGTGGCAGCTTCTGTGCAGTAGCACAAAAATGCTCTTTAAAAAAGAACAGTATTTCTGTATTAAAATTTCCTCTCCCCAGTTCTGAGACAAATACAAATTTACTGGGTTGATGGTTTATTTTAAGCTACTTAAATAGAAGGTAATAAGAGATAAGGTGATAAATGAACTGGTTATCAAATTTGTCATAAGACAATGTAGTTTTGGAATTTTCTTTATTCCTGATAGTTAGTTTTTCCCTGGTTAGTCAGTCTTTGGATTGTGGGGGGGTTTTCCCCCCTCTTTTTTTTGTCAATCATACTAAACTGTGATGTGTGCTTCATCCCCATATTGCTCCTTTCCTTCTAAGCTTGCTCTGCTTTGCTTTTGCTTAGCCTTCATTAATTATCTTACTAATTATCTTATTAATTGATGTTTTCTTCCCTCCCTACTTTATAGGGAGGCATTACAATTATAAGATCCTGGGTATTATAATTCATAATTGTGACTCTTGCATGAGAAATACTTAAGATGATAATTTGTTGGAAGACGTTGAAGAACTGTGGTTTTGTAACAAATGCATCTGGCCTTCAAGATGCACAGAGGTAAATAAATGCTGAAAGAGTTTTAGGTCCTTGCAGGAGTTTCCAGTTTTACATGACATTGATCCCTGATCACACCCAGATCATAGTCCTGGACATGGGCATAATGAGGTCATTATTTGCAGGTGCTAAATAAGTTTATTGTAATAATAAGTAAATATACTAAGTAAAAGCAGCAAGTCACAAGGATGAATAATTATAATTGAAGCTAATAGTGCCTGTATTATTAACTTCCATGTCATCATAGAGGTGGACTGACACTTGCCTGTATCAATCATTAAATGCTATGTACAAGTTAATAGGAATTACCAAGCACTGTAAAGTAGAAAATATGGAGTACTTTGAAATTTTTTCTCACTAAAATTCTACGTTTTTCTCACTAAATTCTAAATGCAGAAATCATTTCATTTGAAAGCTGTGTGTTTACTCGGCTTCTACAAAGTGTTAATTGGCCATTTTGGGTCTATTTTAAACCCCTTCCATGATGTCTTGCTTTATCTTTTTGCTTGCTCTTTTCATTTACTTTGTCTCCCTCACTTTTAAACTCTAACAGATTTTGTCTTCCTTTTCTCATGGACAGTTACTGCAAAGGTGTTTTATCATCACCATTAAACAGTGGCTTTTTTGTAGTCACAACCTGAAATATCATATAGCTGTGACTTGCCAAAGAGGTCCTTCTCTTGTGAAGCTCTTGAATGAGGAGTGGCTTTTATTTACAACCCAACACCAATTGCATTGTGTTAGAACAGCATCCTGCCTGCTCTTGCTTCCAGAACAAGGAAGATCACATTAATATATTCATTTAAAACCTGGCACTCAGCTCAAACCGTCATCATTTTTACAAAGACAACTTTGCATACCTGTCTTCTGCATTTGACTCTTTTTTTCACCTCCTTTAATTTCTCAAGCTGTATTTCACCTTTAATAGCTGCACAGAGCTTGTTCCTCCACACCCTGTAGTTCCTAAGTGCCAGTCAGGCACCTTCCCCACTGTTTTCAGTGGTGCCCACTGCTCCGTGGGCTCATCTGTAT
>VXBB01000325.1:453009-489135 GCA_013399915.1 Illadopsis cleaveri | reverse complement strand
TTTCTCCTTTCACAGTCCCACAGAGCTTGTTCCTCCACACCCTGTAGTTCCTAAGTGCCAGTCAGGCACCTTCCCCACTGTTTTCAGTGGTGCCCACTGCTCCGTGGGCTCATCTGTATCCCAGAATATTTCCTTGTCCTCAAAACAAGATGATTCTTTCTCTGCGCTCTGTTACTCAGCCGTTCATACAGGTTCTCCCTGTGACTCTGGTTTTTAGTGCAGTTGTCATGTTGCTCTCATTCATATTCAAAGTTCTTAAGATGCCACTCTCCTGTACATGAAAAGAGGATTTTTCATTTGTTGCCTCCTTGGACACTTCCATCAAGTCTGCTTGCTGCTCTTTCCATGGCTGGAGAGCTCCTTCCTTTTAGCCTGTCCTAGAAAATTAATTTACTGGGAATTTTCTTTGGTGTTTCTCCCCAGCTAGCAGAAGAACAGCACCAGAAACCATGTGAGAGGCTGAAGCTAGCAGGAAATAAGGAGACCCACATTGCTGGGGTTGTTCAGCTTTTTGAAGAGAGGGCTGGGGACAGAGCTTGTTGACAGAACGTTCTCTATAGCACATCCTAGAAGATACACAGTAACAGAATGTGGCTGCATGACCAAAATATGGATTTTTGTGGATGTATAAAGCTGGAGCTTGGCTTTCCTCAGTGGTTTCCAGGGGCAGGACAAGAGGCAATGGACTCAAAGTGTAATGGAGAAAAATGGCTTTTGACCTCTACCAAAGATACTGAAGAAGAGTTAGATTTGAGAAGTGCTGGGCTCCTAAATTGTTCTTTGTGAAAATTTTCAGTAAGTTGGAGATGCCTTGTTAAACCTAGCAAAATTTTCCAGTTGTTTAAACCAGAAGATTACAGCCTTCAATAGTGAGACTGTAGCTCATCTTTGTAAGTACCATATCTATTTTTGTCTTCCTTCATCTGTGGTGTTACCTGAGGGTAACTAGACAAGTATAACCACTGGTTTTATACAGAAAATAATTCTCAACTACCCAATGGAGCAATTTGGATTCTTTGTTCCTACCTCCCCTTTCTTGTTGCTGTACTTGGTGGGTTTTTAAAAATTCAATAGAAAAGAAAATTTGACCAGGTAGATAAAACATTTGAGTTATTGATTTTACCCCTAAAGATCCTTTCAACCAATTGATTATCAAATACAACCCTGAGTGAGAACAAGGGTGTATCTTGTCCTCAGGCAGGTGCACAGCAGAGAGTGAAGCAGGGCAGGGATGTGTGACACTTCCTCTGATATCCCTGCATTTCCATTTCTTTTAAGATTAGATTTTCTGAGAGGATTTGTTTCCTTTCTACTTAGGAACACATAATTTTTCCAAGTACCTGATGAGGCTCCCCCTTGGCCACAAGCTGCCTGTTGTGTGACAGCTCTCCTGGCTTCCAAAAAAGCTGGAAATGTTGAAAACCAGCTGCAAATCACTTGATGCCTGCAAGGCTGGCATTGGAAAGCCTTTCCTCTTGTAAAAAATGTGCTGACTCAACAGACCTGCATAGTGTGTGGTAGTAAGAGTGTGTTAAAAGTTGTGAAGGAAAGCAGCTCCATTTTGTCATGTGTCCAGCTGCTCAATTATATACATATGTGTACATATATATCTGCACTGCTGCTAAAAACACCACTGTCCTTTTTTGAGAGAAAAATAGTTTCAATGGGCTGCAAATCAGCGAATTTTCATTATGAAATTAGGCAGTACACAGTCTTCAAATGTGAGACTACACAGGAAGTAGTACTGAGCCAAAATCTCAAAGGGTTGAAATCTTTCTCTGGAATGGGTGCATGTATTCAGAGCGGATTGAAAGAGACATTTCTCTAAAGGTAATTTATGCAATTCCAAAGCAGAATTTAGATTACAACTTTGAAGTCTTTGCTCTTAAGAAATGTGATAGTAAGAACTTCAGTTATTAATCTGGGGTCTTGCACAACAGACAAGAGTTTTGATTGTAATGGGATTTTCCTTTTTTAGGATACAAGAAAAAGTGAGTTGTAAGGATTTATGTACTAGACCATAGTGTCCTTAGATATTGCTGGTTTTTAAGATTGGTTCTTTTATGAATGGCTTTTTCTTCCATCTTCCATCCAAGTTACATCTCTGGCTCGGGAAGTGAGGTTTTTCCTGCTGGTGTGTTGTCGTCTTGCTTTGTTTGTTTGTTTTCAAATGCCACTCACACTTAGTGTTACTTTATGGTCCTGTGAAAATTGAGGTGTATTATTAAAGAATGAGAGGAATGGAGACATGAAAGGAATGAACTTACAGCAGCGAGAGTTGACTAAAATAAAATACTATAATTCATTTGTTGGTGAAAGTCATATTATGTTACATTGATCCTCTTAGAAGGGAATATATTTGGTTGAGTCAAATTGCTACAAACCTGTACAGTAGAGGCTTTTCTGAAATACAAATGGAAATACATCACCAACCCATTTGTATGTCCCTGGTTTTGTTTTTGGCACGGGAAGGGCATGTTGGAGAGCAGTAGTTCACCCAGTGTGTCTGGAAATAACCTGACCAGGTTGCTCCCTGTGAGGCTGAAGGGAGGTGTGCAGGTGATTGCAGAGACCAGAACAGCTGCCCTGGGTTTCCTGATGTGGGCAGGCAGACAGGTCTTGGCACAATCCAAGCAAGACAAAGCCTTACACAACCTACAATAATGCTGCATTAAAATTGCCAGGAAACTCATTTCATGTTTCTTTCAAACCTGTCAGACAGTGCACCAAGAGATGTGTCCCTGAGCCATTTTTGCAGTTCTGCTGATAGAGTGACAAGGGAGAGGTGGCACCAGCCTGTGACAGCCACCTCCTGGATTTGTCTTGGGATCTGAGCTCTGCACCAAGGTGGGCCTTCAGCACTGCTCTGGCTCTGCTAAAACAAAGGCAGATCCTTGATCCAAAATCTGTTATGAGGTTTAAGCTGATCTTCCAGCTGAGCCTCCAAAGGCAATTTAAATTGTAACTGCTCTTACTGCCATAAAGCTCAGCCTAAATGGAAACTTATTCCACTGTGCTCTAGTGGGGTGAGTTGTACTGCTGGGACCTTGTCACCTCTCAGTGTCATTTATGAAGAACCCAGTTTATGGTGCAGTTACTTGTGAGTGAAGACAAAAACCAACAGCCTTTAATTACCTGGCACTGCTTTGAGTAGGAGAACCCTGAAGGAGATGCTATTCAACTGCATTTTTTGCACTGTTGTTCTCCTGCAGAGCCCTTTCTGCAAACAATATTCACTGCAGTACTTCTAATTTCTGCTCTAAGCCATCCCGTTATTTATTAGCTAATCACAAAATGCATATGTATGCAAAGAAATATTAATATTAATGTACAATTCCCTACTAAAATACTGCATCTGAATGTACAGAGAATTTCCTCACAAGGAAATTTAGGAATGTATAATAGTTTCACTGTTTTAATTCTAAACTCGTTATACTTATTTTTGCTAGTATAGAAGTTGCTTGTCTTAGTTATGCCATAACGATGCTCAAAAGCTCATTTTGGAAAATGGGATCATGTAAAAAATGATGTGACAAAGTCTGAATATCGGTATCAAGCCTTTTTCACTGCTTGGGCACAAGAAAAATGATCATACTAGCATCTGATTTTTTTTTTTTTACAAATATGCTTAAGCATTGTTTAAGCAGGCCAAGTGCTATATGATACTGAATGGTATATTGAATGGAAGAATTTGAATATGAAGCACACAACACTTAAAGAATGGTACGTTAAACATGACATGAATTGCTGGAAGCTTTATTTTTATTGTATTAGAAGATGTCCAGATGTGAAACTGAAGCAGCTTTGGACTCGTGCAGTGCTATTTGCTGTTAGATAACTGGGAATTAAGTAGGAAAAATGTAATTGTATATTTTCAGCCCAAGATTCAGTACTGACTTGCTTCAATTCCAGCTTTAGGCAGTTGTCTAATCACTTAAATTTATGTGCTAGAAGAACTAATGGTGAGAAAAAGGACTTCTTCAAGCATTGAAAAACATTATTTACATGATAAAATTTTAGCTTCTCTGCCAGCATCTTTGATTTACTGTAGGTTTCATTGTAACCTAGAGAGAGGTGTCATCTCTTCAGCAATGTGATGACTCTAAGAAAGGAAGTCAGGCCCAGCTCTGTGGCACATGAGATTTTAGGCCTCTTACTTGAGATTTACACCTTTAGTATGCAAATGCATCTCCAAGGGAAACTCTGGTTAAAAGTAAATTAAATAAATGTATGTGCCATTTAAAGTCAACAGTATGCATGAAACTGTAAAGTTATATGGTAATTAGGGCACTGTGTCTGTCTGTCAGGAATGATGTTTCTTACTGAAATTATAAATTGATGAGAGAGCAGATTGTTGTGTGAGAGTGAGCTAGCTCTGCAATACCCTTCCTGCCAGGGCAGTAATTAAGAAAACTTCTTAATTTTCCATTTTCAAACGGTAATTTTGGAGGTGGGGTGTTGTTCATCTTTTCCTACTGCAGAAAAGCAGCTGTTTAGGGCAGTTCTGGAAATGTTACCTGTGCTTGACCGCAGAGCTTCTATGAGGAGGCAACTTCCAAACTGTCATTTTTCTCTTCCCTTTTTGTCTTTCATTTTACTACAAAACTTTCCCTTCATGTTCTTGTTATTCTTCTCCTCCAGACAAAAGCATGAGCCTATTCCTTAGTAGTAATCACTATTAGCAATTTTGGGGGTTTTTTTAGAACTAGTGAATATGATACTGCGAAGCATTATCAGAAGGTCTGCAGTCTAAATTAGGCTCATTTGCTGGATTTTAAATTGGGTGTATCAAAACCTGTAAAACTGCTGCCTAATTTCCAGATAATATCTGCAGAACTGTGAGAACTCCTGGTGAAGGGAGTGCAGTACTGCAGCTGTGTGTAACTTGCTGTTAGCACAGATGAGCTGTGCTGGGCAGGGACTGCTTCCACACCTATCCACTGAGCTGGCACCAGGGCTCAGATCCCTGGTGAAAGGGTCAGTGCTCCTCAGACTGCCTGCCCTTTCAATCTGGTCATTCAAAACAAGCATCTGTGTGCCCCAGGTAGAAACTTGACCCCTAATTCTCTGGAAAAACCAATGGAAAGGGTTGTGCAAGCAGGTGGGGTGTGTATTAGTATTGTACAAGCCATGGCAATAGATGCCAAGGCACTGCAGTGTGAGAGACTGCAGAAGTGGTTGTAATCCACTGGTATTAATAATGTGACCATTGTGGGGGAAGTCAATCTGATTCCTGTGCAGCAGGAGCAGACCTGTCCTGGAAACCATTGGAGTATTTTCACTCCAGGTGGATGCAGGGAAAGAAAATCCTGGCTCATTTTTACAGTAATCCTTTACTTGCCCTCTGTGTGGCATTCCAGCTGGGAACACAGTTACATTTACCCTTGGGAAGGAGGAAGGCACTGTTTGTTAGGAACTCAGTATTTCAGAACACCTTCTTACAGGGAATTTTTGACAGTTTCATGGGACTCTGAGCTTTTGGTTGTAATGGATGCCTGAGAGCAGATGGGATTTGCTCAGAGCATTGGAGAGAAGATTGGCCTGAGACAATCTGGGGATCTGGGCAGTCCTTTGGGAAAGGGTGATTCGTGCTGAAGTTCAATTAGGTTCAGCTTTCCAATCCGCTGGAGCTTAGCTAGACATTTTGCTTTCCACACAACAAGCAAAGACCAGAAGAATATCACTTGCTTTTTTTTTTTTTCTCACCCTCTTTTTTTCCTGACTAGGAAAGCTCCTTTATGAAACGTGTGATTAGGACTTGTGAGATTTTAGGTTTGTGATAAGAGTCTTGGATCTTTAGTCTTACTCATGGGAGGATTAACCACAACCATCCTGACTTAGAGGAGAGATACTCTTGAAAAGATTTTATTTTATGTCTGTCATTCAACAACTCCAGCAGAAGAAAGGAACCCAAGGAGGTTTGTAATATCAAGCTATCCATATTTTCAATATTTCTGATAGCAGAATTGGTCTGTTTGCTGTAAACTCTAATGACTAAGATTTGAATAATAACTCTTGGCTGTTTATGATATTTTTAAGTTGCCAAGTTGGAATAATTTAGGGGTTTAAAGAACTCTATTGCTGTTTGGTTAATACCCGCTTCTTATCAGGACTAGAGTAATTTATTGTTGCTTGGATGAGACCAGCCTAGACCAAAAAACCTCCATTTCTGCCTGTGTGTTTCTGTGCTTGTTTAGTGGTAATGCATGCAAATCCCTGATGATGCTCCTGGAAACTGGTTGGTTTGGGTTTTTTAAATTAATTACTTTGTTTTTTGTACCAAAACCTGATTTTTCTCCCCTCTTGTATACAGAATATTTAATTCAATGGTGTTTCTCAGCCACTTTAAAGCAAAATGTGCACTAAGCTCCCTCACAAAAGTGGAATTTTCTGGAATTATTCCAAGGGTCGGAGAGAGCAATAAGAACAATTTTAATTACAAATCCTGTTCCATCAGTTGATTTTCATTGTGGGGAGGCCAAATCAGTGGTAATGTGCACTAGGAGGTGCTTTTCCTTTAGTGCAGAACAACCTCAAATGCTCTCAGGACTTCCTAATAGGTACAGGTGTACCAATAAAATTTGTGTTTCCATTCTTGGTAACACTCCCAGCTACCTGAATAGAGACACTCTGCAGATCCTTGCATCTCTTTTCTCCAAGGTATTTTAGTGTCATGATCTTTAGGTGTGAACAGACTTTTACTCACATCTTGGTTTTCCCGTTTGACCTTCCTGTTTCCAAGCAGGAATTCCTGTTTGAGACTTGGGACCTGAGAGGAAGAACCAAACCACCCAGGAGAGGGATGGAGGGAGCTGGGAGTTCAGATTATGTCTGAGTTATGATAAAATTCTAATAGCTAAATTTCTAAATTAAGTGTTAATTGGGCCCCTCCCCTTCAAATAAACATAAATAGTTTCTTTCCCATCTCCTTGCCACTTCTTTAGCGGATTTAATTATCACCTAGCCCGAAGGCAGGCACACCATTACACCTAGAGAGAGGTGCTGAGAGAGGGAAGTAGTCACTTTAATGAGGTGGAGAAGTCAGCTGATGAAGAGTACCTGTATAACTTGCTAGAGTGTGTATATACATATATATATTTATTAGTGTAATAAAGGTGACATTGATTGTTGAAGCTTCAAACATCCAACTTCAGTGAGCTGAGTGATGCTTTGTTTCCCTCCCACATTTTACATAGTGTGCTTTCACTCCTTTCTGATTTAAACCTTTAGGTTTCTTCAGTAGTTATTACTTTGGTTAATATAATTTAAAAACAGTATTATACGTGGATTTCAATTTATTAGGTCTCTTTGTAATAAATCGCTACTATAGGTATTTGCTTTTATTAGAATAATTAATTTATATTAACACTTTGGTTTTTGAACTATGGGATATCTCTACAAAATATGTTCTTTTATTTAATGAATGAACAGCTTTTTAGGTTAAAAGGGAAAAGAATTCTCAGCTTTTTGGAATCCTTGGTAGTGGGTTTTTTTTCACTGGACACAACTTGATACTCTTAGGATGCAAGTGTGGAAAAGCAATGGAATGACAGCCTGGAAAGAAGATAATAGGCAAGGCAGTTACTTCTGCTCCTGAGAGGTCCTACTCTAAATGGGATTACATTGTAATCTGCATTGTTCTGGTTCAGTTTACTGGCTCCTATAGAAAAATAATTCCCTTTGCAAGCTGATTGTTAATTTTGTTAATTCCCTGACATTTGGGTTCTTGAGACTGAACACCTGTGTGCTGCTGTACTGCATTGGTGGATTGATTCCCTGTGGAACTAAACCCAACTAGTTCCTGATCACTGGTCTTCTGAATTCCTGCTTAACTTCTCTATAGCTGTTCCCTGAAGGTCAAAGGAATCATTTCTCCTCCAATTTCACAGGTTAACCAGAATAAGGAAGAGAAATAAAATGTTAGATTACTAGTAATTTCTAAATGCCATTTCCCATAAATTCAATATATTCTTTTTACAACTGCGTGGCAAAAAAGATTAATGCCAAGTGGTTGGTTTGTTTTTTTTCAGTATTTGTTCAGTGAACTGCAGCCATTCTCCTTGTTTGTTACCATCCTCAGGCCTAAAAGCCTGTTCTTTTTTTCTCTTACCAAAATCAGAGGACTCCACACTGCAGCAAACCCTTCAAACCACTGAAGGATGTTCTCGACTTTCCCTAATTCCCTCTATTTTACAGCAGCAGTGAAGGGGCAGCTGTTAACAACCAATGTTCTTGTGGTTTAGGAAGAGCTGGGGTAGCCAATGGGAAGTCATTCTGTACTCTGAATTACCCTTACTGCAAGGGAAGGATCCAGACTGCAACCAGTTTGAAAGATGCAGCAGTATGGTGGATTTGCACAAGGAGCTAATGATATTTCAGTTTGCGTTTTTTGCTCCTTTTTTTTGTCTGGTTGTGCCCTCCTGGCTACTCGATTTACGTTTTCACAGCACTATCTACCCTGACCTTAGCATCCTGTTCCTATGTATTAGTGGCTGGCTTATCACTGTGGAGCTAAAATTATTTTTTCCCTTGTGCGTCATTTTACAACAATCCTTTCTGAAGTTCATCTGCCATTATCTCACCCCATCCCATGGCTGCAAGGTTTTTTTGCACTTCTTCACAGTCAATTCCTATCTTTACCACCACAAGTAACAGTAACATCCTGAAAGTTTGTCATCACACTCTCCACTCCCTTTTCCGGATAACTTAAAAACATGCTGAACACCAGGGTCTCTCGTAAATCCTGCAGGACTCTGCTGAGTATGTCTTTGGAGAGAGAAATGGCTTTTACACTGACCTTCAATATCTTCCTTTTTTAATCAGTAATTTTATTCGTGTGAGGACCTTCTCTGTCATGAGTGCTCAGCCTGTTTGGAAACACTTTTAAAGGTTCTTGTAGGAGGCTTTTGGCAATCCATGTATGTATATTAACCTCACCCCTCTTACACATATTGTTCTTGGCTACATAGGTAATCAATATGTTGTTGATACATGCCTTGCATTTATATCAGCTGTGCTGATTGCTGTGTAATAGGTCTGATTTATGGTGGCTTTGTTAATTTGGGGTTTTTTTAATAGCTTCCAATAATTTCCCTGGACCAGATTTCAGAATAATTGAGAGAAATAGTAATAATAATAATAAAAAGGTAATATTAATTTGGGAGCAATTTTCTATAAGTTATATTTAAAAGTCTTTCTGGTCATCTCCTACTGTTCTACCAGCAGGGTGGTTTAGCATGACATTGCATACCATGCAGAAATAACTGTTATTTCATTTTTAATCCCTAAATGCAAACCCCCTGGATTTGGTGCCTTGATTGTTGTTCATGCTGCCGTGGACTCTGGCTCTGACACTTTGATGTGCTGCAGGTCCTGTGACACGCTGCCTGTGGAAGGGAGCTTCATCTTCTGGGAGTGTTTCTTCTCTGTTGTGGCTCCCCAGCAAATTTTACTTGAAAGAAAATGAAGCATTAAAAGACTTGCTTCCCAGTGCAGCAAAAAAAATAAAAATCCTGTTCAATTTCCACTTCAGAGCAGATGAGACGTTGCTGGGTTTTGGACAGATCATAGTGATCTGCCCGAGCAGTGACAGCCACAGTGTCCTCAGTCATTTAAAAGAGCTTTCTGGGGAGTTAAAATATAAAGTTACAGCCCTAGAATTATCTCACTTTCTTATTCAAGTTACCAATTAGTAAATGGTTATGCAGTTACACATCTCAGATTAAAAACCAGAGTCACTTTCTGGAAGTTATTTTCTGACAGGAGCTTGTTGGCTTACTGTACTTTGCCATATTTTTGAAGGAGCAGACCCTTTGGAATATGATGCAGCCTTTGGGTCCTCTCCCACTGCACTGAATGCTCAGTGTAATTGGCTTCAATGGTTTTGTCCTTTCTGGAGTTCTGGAAGGAAGCTGGTAGTGGAACTAGAGCTGTTCAATGAGCTGATCCTCAGCAGATGATGGAGTGATACAGTGTGAGATTGTAACTTTTCTGTTGAGTCAAACTGAATTAGAGGAATCAAGTAACAGTGTCCAAATATCCACTATTTTTAATTTAAAGAAGGCTTTAAAACAGATGTCTTGTTTCATATTCAAGCAAGTTTTATCTCTCATCTCCTACAAGGATAGACAAACTATTAGAAATAAGATGTGTACAGGACAATTTAAAGGTAATTACATCAAAAATAATGAAAACCTTTTCATTTTTAGAGAAATGAAAGTCTCAAATAAGCTTTCTCTAGTACTTGTACAGAGAAAAAACTCAAGTGCTCCAAAGGATCGATGCATTCTGTTACCTTATGCCTGGTAACAAATTGTAATTCCCAGATATTTATGTTTGCACTGCTTCACCTTTTTATAAAGCATATGTAACATGTAACTAAATCTGAGATGACATCCCTGGTTGAAAATGTATTTTGCAAAACCGAAGCTGTGCGGCGGCAAATTAAGTAAACAGCCATCCCAGCCACATAGCAGAGTAATGGGAAATGCTCTTCCTGCTAATTTACACATGCAAATTAGATCAGCTTCTTGTATCAATAAATCAATACAGCTTAATGAATTCCTTGGGTGGAATTCAAATCTGGGAAGTGGAGCTTGTTAGGAAGAAAACAGTCTGTACCTTAGTTTAGGTGGTGTTTAAGTCATGTCCTGAAACTTCATGGCCATTTTGTGGAAAGGGCATTATCATCACCAAACTCACTTACCTATATGGTAAACACTTTAGTAATTTTTCTAGTAACTCCATACTATAAAACTATAATTCTAGTAATATTTCTAGTAATTTTATTTTAATACCAGCATCTCTATTTTTCCTTATTCCTTTGCCCTGAGCACTCCCATCATTTTCCCATGGTGTGGCTGTCTTGGCCAGCACCAGTGGCGTTTTCTGGAGATGCTTGTACACTGTAATTCATTTTGCCACTTTACCCTTCCCTTCCTCCAGCACATGCTGGCTGCTGGATGGCCGCAGGCAATGGGGATTTGTCACTCATATCCTTTCCTCCTCTCTGCCTTCACTGAACTCAGGTTTACAAACCTGAATAATCATGCCTGTCAAAAGTCATTCTAATGACAAAGACTCAATGGAGGTATAATTTTCTGGACAATAAGAGAAATATTTGCTCAACTAATTTTTATGATCTTAGTTCACAGTCATCATCCTGCCACCCTCCTTAGTGATCTACAGGAAAGCATCTTAAATATCCTAAATGCAGGTGTGGATGCTTAAAGTTAGTTTGGTGCTTCAAAAACTACTGTCACGATCATTCCAAATATAAAGTGACACACTGCTTGCTTTGTGAGAGTCATATTGACATTTTATGTGGTTTATATAACAGAGTGCACTTAGAAAAAATGGAGGAAATTTGTTCCTTTAGTGGGTAATAGCGTTTTCTTTGTCTAGCTGCTTTTAGTGACACAAAGTTCAGGTCATCTCTGCTGCTATCCTTAAAATAATGCATAACACATTGATCTACTTATATAAAAATAGATGTTTTATGTATCTCTATGCAAAGAGGTATTTTAAATGACAAATTCTGTGAGTCAAAATAATGATCATATATTTTTTGAGCTCTTAGATTTTTTTTTTTTCTCCTCTGAAAATTGAAACTTACCCAAATGCTATTACCCCAAACGTTTTCCAAGTATGTGGTTGTATAGATATTTGATTTGGAATCCTTTGGATTCTGCTTTTTCATGTTTTCAAGTTACCCCAGAGGGCCAGTAATCAAGGTAATTACACAAAGGTGTGGTCATCTGAAATGGTTGGCCAAGGACTGTCTCTAAATAGTCATTTGCTTAGGGTTTTGAGATGCTTTTTAAAATTCAGCAGTTAATGCTATTTACCTGTCTTGGTCTGGTTTTTAAACATGACATCACCATTCACCCTTGAAACGCCTTTCACAACTGTTCAAAAGTGCAAATTTCATCAGTGTCATACTAAAATTGATTTTACAGACTGATGTTCATTAAGGTTTTTTTTAATTGCTTGCAAAGACACACAGCATTATTTCCCAGGCTGAAACATGAGGGAAGATAATAATAGCACTTGGTGCACAAATAAGAACACCAAACAAAAATCACAATGGTTTCTATTAAATCTCAAATAGAAGCTCAGCTTAAATGACCTTGTGAAAATGAGCAGTTTTATAATGTGGTCTTGAGTTCAAGGGAACGGGGTTTCTTTGTTGGCATTGATGATCAGTGTGGTCATCAAGGATGAGAGATTGTTTCACTGCAAAGAGCTGTTCAAATCAACATTTCTAAATCACCCCAAAGTGAAAGGCATAATGGGAAGGGAAGCATCAAGTTTAGAAATGGCATGATAAAACATGGTAAAATCAGTTGGATCTATTGAGGGGAATAAAAAGCTGTGAATGACAAACCTTGCAGAAAATTTGTCTGTGTTATGGTACAAATGTTGCAGCTCTGAAAATGATGTATTTTGTATCTTTTGAAGTGTTGCTGCAAAGGATTGTGGGGTGAATTTAAAGAACTACAACAGGATTACTACCTAAGTTATCCAGGCACTGTTTCAGGTTGTCCAGAGAAGCTGTGGCTGTCCCATCCCTGGAAGTGTCCAAGGCCAGGTTGGAAGGGGCTTGGAGCAAACTGGTCCAGTGAAGGTGTCTCTGTCCATGGCAGGGGAATGCAACAAGATGGTGTTTAAGGTCCCTTCCAACCCTAAGCATTCTGTGATTCAGAGGTCTTAGTAGACAGCTGATTCCTCTCCTTTCGGAAATAAATATTTTTCTTTTATTGAGGTATTGGAAGGGATGCAACTTAAAAAGAAACAAACACACACATACAAAACCCACCTCTCCTCAATATATGTATCACAGAGAGAAAAGCAGCAGGAGCTTATTTCCCTTTAAAAAAGTATCAGTCTCAAATGAAAAGCATTTAAACCACAGAAGAGCTCTGGAGATACTTGACCTCTCACCAGATGATGTGTCCTGTCTTTAATTTACTGGCAGTATTCCAGGAAATTTTTGAAAATTTGAAGGAATAACATGGGAGCATAAAGATTAACTGTGTGAAACACAGGCGGAATAACCTGGGTTTTAGCAGGAAAAGTCTCACACCTGTCAGCCACCTGAGAGCAGAACTGGTTCAGAGCTCTAAGTCATCATCCATGAGGGTTAAGGGCATAACAAATCTGTTATGTGCTAAATGTGTTTACTGCAGGTAAGTAGTTTAGCAAGACATTTTGCATGAGGACTGCTAACTGGGTACACCACATTTCCACCTGAGTCAATGTTGGGGTGTTTCTCAGGATCCCTCTTTGCTCTTTTTAATAGATTTGTGTTTGTATTGCTATAAAACAGCTGTAAGGGGTTTTGTGCTCTGTTGTGACAGGGAAATCTGGCCCTTAAATCATGGAAGTGAAAGCAATAAGCTGACTTATATTGCTTGAATAGAAATTTGTGTTGCATATGAGATTTGTGTGGCTCCTTCTTCCTCTAAATGCTGTGGAGACCCAAAGAAATGATGCATCAGTGCTCATATTTCCTTGAAATCAGATGTATCAAGACTAATTCATGCAATAATACACCATCATCCTCTATGCAGTTTGAATATAGTACATTGTCTTTTATGGTGACGTCCTTCACAAAGAATTTAGTGAGCTATTTTCAAGTGTTCCTTCTGGGCTTTTTGGAAGGATAGCTTTGAACAAAGATACTTTTGGTGAGTAAAATCTCTGCTCGGGATTGTGATAACTAAATTCCTGGAAGATGAGGCGGACAGGTGTCCATCCATGGCTGCCACCTATAGAAAAATGCAGTGAGATGCCATTCGAAATATGTACCTGTAGGTAGCAGGTATCCATTAAATTCTGCTTAATCACATTTAAACAAGAGCCTCAAGAGCAAGTTAGGAAAGAAGAGGGATAGTTAGGGTGTGGAAGGAAATAGCCTCACTTGTTATAGATCACCTGGCTGCCATTGCCTGCCCCTGCACTCTGTCAGAATTTTGTTTACAGGAAGAGAACAGCAGCACAAGGGGCATTCAGCAATGTCTATGAAGCATCCTGGTGAAATAGCCATGTGTTTCACAAGCTTTATTATGGTATCTATGAGATTTTAAGCTATTCCCCATAGCAATTTCAGCTGTAGGTTAATGTTGGATGAATTCTGGGAAGGTGGATGGGGCTGAAGGCTGTGCTGTGTCTTTACAGTCTTGAACAAGGCTTAGGTTGTTTTTCTCCTCTATTCCCAGCTGGCTCCATGTGCATTCTCAGCTGAGTAGCCTGCTTGATTATAGACTTTATGATTAAATGGCTGAGCCTTACTGTGAAGGTCGTTTGGTATTTTTGTGGCTGTTTGAACTCAGCAGTAGCAAACAGTCTGTCCCCTGCAGTGGCACTGAAGGCTGGAGTATCATTTTAAATGCCTGAGGACAAACCCTGCAGTGCAATTCCACAGCACAGAGAATAGCAAAGCCATGGAAACTCGGGTGCACTGCAGCACAGGGGCAGCTCATGCTTATTCCTAACTTTTCTACAGGGAAGAATGTGGAAAACAGAGCGAAATGTCAGTGTGCTGATGCACAGTGCTTTACCAGGATTCATTCCTGGACTCCTGGGTGTTCTTCCATGGGCAGTGCTGAAAGCACTCATACATTAAATGCCTGGTTTTGGGGGGCCCTGCTTGTTGATAGCCCTGTAAGCCTTGGTGTGTGACCAAGCAGCATATCTCTTTCAGCTGAAATCATTTGCAGGATGGAATTGCAGCTGAGAGGAACGTACTATGGACAAAGAGGGAGCCTAGAAATTTGTGTTATGGTAGCCAGCAGGCAAATGGCCGAAATCTGCTGAGATTTCCTTGTGAATAACTAAGTATTAGGCAAGTGTTCAGGGTGAAAAACAATAAGGATTAGAGTGGGACAGAAGGGCCAGGTGGAATTCTTTTAACAGGCACTGAAAGGCATTGAGGCACCTGAAGTGTTACAGCAGACTCCTCTCTATGGGTTTTCTTAATTGCCATTCATTGCTACTCTGTGGAGCTTTAGGTGAGAGACACACACAAAAAATAATCACAATCCAGTTGATTTCCTGAATCTTTCAAAGCATTAATTTTAATAATTTCACCCTAACAGGAGCACTCCAGCCCACATCTTAAATTGGTTTTAGTCTTTTATTTCAGCTCTCTCCTTACACATGAACAGCTTACATAGCCTTTTTAACAACACTGCACTGCTGTGTTCTAGCAAAGCCCACAGATTAACTCTGCAGATGCTGCTGATTAAGGGTTGTGTTCTTTGGGTGTTATTTCAGCTCCTGGTCCTGACCAGAGGTAACACAAAAATCTTTTGAACATGTCCTGAACTGGAAGTTATTCATTTGTATCTCTGTTTTCTTCATTTTGACTCAGCTCTTCAGCAGCTCTTTGATAGCTTAGATTGGCTGTGGAGTATCTCTCCCCCAAAATATCAGATTAAGTAACAGGAAAGGGATTTTTAAGGGAAGAATGGAGTTTTAAGTGGATTCCCACTGGTTGACCTGCTGTCAGAACCAATGACAGGTGACGTGGGTGGGAGGAAACGGGAAAAACCCTCACTGAGACAAGAATGGAGGGACAGGACAAACTGCATTGGAGTGCATAAAACATATTTTCACTGAAATAATGATAGGAATGCCACAGGAATAATAGTAAGATTGTGGCTGATATCAGGGTCAGGCTTCTTTTCATTGCACTGGAAGTCAGTGCTCTTCATTAGATTAAACCAGACAAGGATTAAGGACATAGGGGATTTACATTTTCACACTGGTTTTATGGCTTCATCTAAATATTGTGTGTTTCATTGTTGGTTTTTTTATAACAATTTTATTTAAACAAGTGTGTGAATGAAAAATAAAATTCCCAAGAATGAAATATTTCAACACTTTAAATATAAAGATCATATATTTTAAATAAACCAAAAAAAAAATCTAAAAGATATTTTCAAGTATGTTTTGTAAAGGGTACACGGGGGACACTTGGAGAAAACACATTGGAGGGACTTAAGTCTGAACTGTGAATGATTTTTGGATATTGATAACATCTACCCTTTCACTGCAGCAGTAAATATGATTTTTTTTTTTTTTTTAATTTCAGCTATTTCTTATTTTTTCCACTGCTGTCTTCTATCTTTTCTCATACCTGTTAAAACACAGATGACCTTAAGCATTCTAGCTATTTTTGGTTGGTTACCTGGCTGGCCAAAACTTAAATTTCACCTCAAATACCTGCTCTGGAACATATGGGACCAGTAGCATTGAATTTCTCTGTTTTGATCCAACTATACACAAGCATAGTTTTCTTTATTAAAACTTTAAGTACTTAATACAATGGGAGGGTAAACAGCAAATCTATCACCTTCCCTGTACAGCTTAGATTATTCTACAAATAAAAATATTGCTACAGATACTGATTATCATTTTCAGTTTTCAAAAATAAGCAAGCCAGTGGTTTTTTTGCTATTGCTGCTGATAGACTGAAAACAGCTGGGTGAAGTACAGTCCCCGTGACATAACCAAATATATTGGAATGAGAGGGAGAGCAGCCAAGGAAAAAAAAACAGTTACCCTGAGGGAGAATAGCACTGAATGGAAATCTAGATAAAGGGGAAAAAAAACCCACTAAAAACTTTGAGGTTAGCCATTTTATTTCCATTTATAAAATATAGCCCCGAATGTTTGTTTTTACCGCAGACGAGAGATTTTTATCATTTCTCACCCTGCAGTAAAATACAGAGGTTAAAATAATAGAAGTTGTGTTTTTGTCCTTGAGAACTTGCATAAGCACAGGTAATAGTTGCTTGTTTACATTGGGCATAAACTTCACATTGCATGTTGTTTTCCCTTCTTTCTCTGGGCACAGGACTTAAGTCTTTATACATGGATTTGTAGTTTGACCCTACATTTTAATGTTTTATGCTGAGGACAGCAAGTACAAAGACAATGTAAAAAGCAGACACAGAAAATTAATTTAATAGCAGAAAGGCATATTCCATTGAGAAAGCTGTGCTAATCATGGAGTATGTGCTACATGATTTGCATAATGAAGTGCTGAAAAGTCATGAACTATGAAATTCAACATTTCAGACAGTTTTTATTCTTTCTTTGTGTATCTGTTACTGTTATGTCTTTAATTATACAATTTTAAATGTTAAAAATGCACAAGTTTTAATTAGATTTTTAGCTGCATGCCCATGTATAGACTTCAGAGATCAAGCTGCCATCACAGCAGCAAAGCAAAAGACAAAAATAGGGCGTGAGTACAAAACACCTTTTCTGTTTATTTTAAGTATACATTTACATATTTTAACCACAGAGTCATTCAGGTAGCCATACAAAACAGAGCACCCAGGAAATAGTACCATCAGAATTTTTATGGATTTAGTGCCCAGCTCATCTACTTGTTCTGCTCTAGCCATCATCACTACTTTTCTGAAATGTCTCCATGACTCTTAGACATAGTGGTGGCTGGTTTTTTTCATTTGGAGCTGCACCAGCTTTACTGTCATTGTCTGTGACTGATACCTTCTGTCAAACCTGCTTTCAAACCATTTGGACCTTCTCATTTGCTGATGCCTCAGCATGACAGTCCTGGCTACTGCCACAAAGCCTGAAACCCTGAGAAGAGATCTTAAAAATTATCTTGATGTGTATAGTTGGAATAAAAAGATATATTTTTGTCTTTTTACCTGCAGGAAGGATGGGTGCTTAGCAACCATGGCTGTTCATTGTGGGCTTTTATTTCAAACATCTGATCCCCTAAGCACTTTTTATAGCATTGCTGGAGCTTGACTTATAAAGTAGCTTTGTTATTCTGAAGGAGCATCCAGCCCTTGGCTCTTCTTGTTTATTTTCCTCAGATGTTCTGCAGGAATTGAAAAGATCTTCTATGTCTGGTTTTGTTCTTATCTGAGCCATGGATTTCTGAGCCTATCTAGGAGCACCTGCCTTGATGGAACAGTCACTGAATGCACTGTCCTCAAAGAAGAGACCTGCCATGAACAAGACTGTTCCTTTTTGCTGTGGTCCCAGCAATTTCTCTTTTCTTTGTTGACTGGAGGAGCTTATAGGAAAAAAAGCTGGAAGGGAAGCTATTTTGCAGTGAAGCACAGAGCAGTGATGGAAGCACTTTTCTGGAGAAGAGGTGCTGTGGCTGAAATGATTCCAACGAATGACTAGTTGGCTTTTAGTTCTGGGAAACCGTCTGAGCCATGTCAGAATCCTGGACTTCAATCTCCTGCAGGAGTAGCCCAGCAGCTCCTTTTCCTGGGGGAAATTGTTGGCACTCCAGCGAGCTTCCTTCCAGGTGTAAGCACCACTGCTCTCAGGTTGGCATGTCAGCTGAGAAGGGTTTTGTCCTGTGATGCTCTTCAGTGTGCCCTTGTGTGGTCTTGTGCCCTCTCAAAAGATAGGCCTAGGAAGGGTCTCAGCAGCAGCCCTTACTCATGTCATGCTGCACACCAAATCCACTGCCATGGGTGGCTTTGTTCTGCCTGACAATTGCATCAGCTGTCTAAGAGAGCATAGGAGTCTTCCCTGCACATCTTGTTTCATTTGGAAAAGCAGCTGTTAAAAAGAATGGAACCAGAAGGCATTTTGTGGGACCCTTAACAGTCACAGCCAGAATTCTTTGAGATATTGTGCCAATACTTTTTTTTTTTTTTTTCCAGCTATTGAACAATATATCTTGACAATAACAAGTTTGTGTGCAGGAATACATATTTATCTGCAAATTTAACAAGATGTGAATATATACCTCTTGCTGCAGGCCAAAGTAAATTTGTAAGTTATGTGAGATTTTGATTGTGTGTGTATAAAATGGTTGTTATTAACTACTAGGCATTTTCTTTCTTTTCCTGGCTGCAGAATCTCTTAACAGGAAAAAATGCGACATTAATAATACTACATCAAAGGGAATCATATTTATGACTAGAGGAGAACACTGGCTGACTCCCTGGAAGGTAACATTTCACAGTTTATGTTGACAAGTAAATATTTATGATTGGGATCATAGAACACCAGCAAAGCCATCAATAAGGGATCCTATAACGGTGTGAAAGAAAAATTCTTCATAAACAACATTTTGCAAACTTAGTTCAACTGGATGATGCCTTGTTAATTTTTGTAATGGATGGTGACAGTGGCATGAATAAGATATATTGCGTTAGTCAAATGGAATGCATGTGCTGAATGCACAAGTTTAACCATCCCTACCTGCACAATAAACCTAATTAAATGGTGTGTCATCAAAGATGATTTAAATGAAAAGATAATGAAGCAAATCGCATGAAAAGTGTTCAACAAAATTTATTCTGAAAGAATAGGGAAGGTTGTTATAATTAGAGAAGTAGTCCTTCATGTTAATCACTTTTTTGAATGTCTTATTAAAATCACAAACTCTAGAACAATCATGGAAACTCAATTTTCGGCTTGGGGCAAAAGACAGGATTTTTGTCAACCCTTTTTGCAGAAAGGGATATGTATTTTTATTGATCAATGCTGAGGGGAAGTTTCAGGTCTACACAGAAATTTATGGCTTATGACTCTTTCCATTTGTGTCTGAACAGGATTCTGATTCTTTCCCCTCTGAGGGTTTCCAATAGAATTTAGGGCAAGTATCCTGCAGGTGATAATATAATTTCTACCACTGATGAGAAAAATGGCATTTTTATTGAGACACTTGTCAATACCTTGTTCAGAGTAGCAACAAGCTGTGAAAGTGAAGGAAAGAAAAGGAAGAGACCTGCAGAGCTCTTCTGAGCCAAGAAGTCGCCTGTTTTTCACCCTTTCAACATGTGGTTTGCTCAGTGAAAGAGACATTTGGCAGTGAAGGGACTCTCACCAGGCTCTGTATTGCAGGTGTTTAATTGTCCAGCACAATTGCTTGTCTGTGAAAGATGATGCTAAATGGCACTGGAGCTTTAGTCAGTTTCTCCAAAAGCAGAATGAAATGTGTTATTAGTCCCCAAGGCAGCTAAAAGTGCTTTCTTCAGGAAAGTTTTAGTGACCTTCCCCTACTGGAAGGTTACGTGTAACCCGTTGCTTTATGCTGTGGGAGGAGAACAGAGTAACAGCCCATTGTGTGTTTGTTACCCAGATTAAACTAAAGTGTCAGACACAGCACTGAGCCACAAATTTCAGGACCAGGGTTTGATGGCATCCCCCTCTGCACGTGTTTGAGGGATTTCCAGTTTCTTTGTTCCATGATTTGAAATAATCATTGTACCTTTTTTCTTGGAGCTCATTTCCAGAGTTATCTGCTTTCTCCCCAGCAAAATTGCTCGCTGCTTCTGCCTTCCCCAACACAAGTATGTGTTTAGGCCATTAGTCCAGTTCAAATTTATTAAGTTTCGGTTTTTATTTCAGGCCTATCTCAATCTCATTGGTGTTCTGAGATGCTGCCGCAATGCTGGTCTTTGTTATTGCTGCTCTGCAGTGTGACTCCCAGCAGACAGCACAGCCAGACTGCCTTTAAAGTGTTATGTGCAAGTCATGGCAGGGGTGAAAACCAAGTAACTGCAGTGGAGAAAACCTATACAGATACTTTAATCATCACCAACCAGATTAAAGTAACAATTCTTCAACAGCTTTAGCATGTAGAGTATGATCTTGCAATTAATATGGACTATTGATGGATACTTCCTGAAATATCCAAATAGTTAAAAACTAGATGATTTTTTAAAAAAATATTTCTATTGTGTTTATCCCTCCAGTGCTTTCCTGGCTGAAGCGAGGCAGTGCAGTGGTGTTTAATGAGATCACAGCTGTGTCTGAAGTGTGACCTGTTGGCTGGCACAAGGCAGATACTTAAGAACAAATCCCAGTAGGTGGTTTAGCTCTTAAAATAAGGTTTCATTTCCACAAAGATTCTGAGATCTATCAGCAAAAAAGGCAGGAGAGAGAGATTGCAGTGCACCCATCTGAAATTTAATCAAGAAGTTAAACTTACTGTAACAAAAATAAAGCTTTAGTTATGAAGTACTGCTTTATATGTACTTTGTGAAAATCAATAGGGAATGGCAAGCCCTATACTCTTAACAATTTTGTGTCAAAATCTTGTTAACATATCCAACTTAATACATTAATATGTAGTCAATAATTATTCCATCAGAAGTGCTATAGTGTATGATTATTTCCAAGTAGAACTTCAAACTGAATTCTTAATAACTTGCTTTTTTTCCAACTCATTTCATAATCACAAACAATAAAGCAAAAAAATGAAAAGGTTCTTTGTGGGCAGAGCATCAAAAGTAACTGCAGCTTCTTGTTCTGATCTTTGCAGAAATACTGCCACATTTCTATGAAAGCCTCTTTCTTCCTGATCAGAGATGAACACTGAAAATTTTAAAACTTGGCTCTACTCAAGAGTATTTTCCCCCCCTTTTAAAATGTTGCAGCTGTTTTTTATTGGCTGGTTTGGCTTTTTTTTGAAGGGTTGTCTTCTCAGATAGTTGTATTAATTCCAAGTGATGTCTTCTGCCCAGTACATGCTTGAATGGTCCTGATGACATCTATTTAGGTCTTAGTTTCTTAAATATGACCTTGAACAGAAGATAGAATGGCAGAATCCCAGAATTTGTTTCCTCTCCATTTCACTTTGCTGGTAGCTGGCTCAGTATCAGGAGATTGTGAGTACAGTGACCCTCTAATTTCTGAGGTGCCCAAATATTCCTGGGGCAGAAATACAGAAAAAAAAGTGCACAAAAACTAGGTGTCCATTGGCTTTGTGACAGTACCTGTAAAAGGTCAAGTCACTGTACTATGGAATTTCCTGTGCCTTGGGGGAAATCTTGTGGCTTTCTTTAGTGAACAGTACAGGCTTCTGGGGTCTGTCCTTTCCTTGTTGCAGTCTCCTTGTATTTGTGATCTTTTCCTGAGTTGTAATCAGACACAAAATATGTTGCACCTTTTGTTCTGTAGTGTAAAGACAGATTTTACTGCAGTCAACGTGCTTTCAAATTTCAAACTACTTGGGGTACCATTTTTTTGCTATGTCTTTTGGAAAATGAAATTGCACACAAAACTGTTGAATTTGCACACATTACACGTGCGACCTCTTCTGCAGACAAATCTCCCCGGAGTCATGTGCTCTGACCAAAAGAAAATGACATTGTTATATTCCTTTGATATAGCTTTTAGATTTATGGTTAGAAAACCAGTATTTTTACTAAAGAAATATAGACAAGATCTTGTGCTACGCCCCTGAGGAGCTGGACAAAACACCAACATAAAGCTCAGTGAATGGGTCTGTGTGAGGTGAATCTGCTGAAGAACACACCTTTGCAGTCTGTGGTTAAAAGAAAGAGGAGCTGAATCCAAGGGGGGATGTGAATAACTGTGTAAGTGAAGTGGCATGATTCCATCTGCCCGATTTGGGTGATTCCCAAGCTGAGGCAATATTTCTCTTGCTTGTCTTTTACAAACAAAACATGGACATTTCCAAGGACAGGAGTGGCTGAAACAGTTTGTCCTTGTTCAGGCTGTGTGAGAGCTGGCAATCCTGCTGCCCAAATGCCCCAAACCAGAGCCCGGGAGCCCTGGTTCAGCCCAGGACTCAGGATGAAAGATGCCATATGCTGAAGAACAGAGTCCAGTTTTCCTCTGTTTTAATCTCCTATCAGTCCTGGTAGGACTAAAAATGGAAAGGTCAAGCCAGAATGGGGTGTGCTACAGGCAACAGTAACTCAGCTGCCAGATGAATCTGCCTAATCCGAGGAGAAATTAACTTGGAGTTTTTAGTATTGCTCTGCTACTTCTCTCTTCAAGGGTGTTACTGTTGGAAAGTGTTCCTTTGTGAGGTTTCATCTATGCCTATGAGAGTAGGTGGGAACTTTGGTGTTGAGCATGTTCCAGTTTGTCCTTAATATACAGCAAATAAAGACAAAATAATGCATTCATGCATAAAAATCCCTTTGTGCCAGGATTCCATTTGAAGCGATGAAGTGTGTTACCTGAAACACAAAGAACAGACAGTAAATTACCTTGTCAATCTTGTTTCCTCTCCTTCCCTCATCTCCGTTGCTTTTTCCTTTCTGTTATTTAAGCTGCCTGGTACAACCTCACACTTATCCTTCAGAGGAAGAGTGAGTCCATCTGTCCTTTCCTCTTGGTGCTGAGATTAATACTGCACTGTCAANAAGCTTTGTTGAGGGGTATTTATCATCAGAGGTGTGTGAATCGGTTATTTAGATGGAAATGGAGAGCGGTCCTGGGCCTCTGCGAGGGCTGGTTTGGCCTGTCACAGCTCGGCTGTCACAGCTGTGACGTGAGGGGAAAACAACCCCACCCCGTGCCTCAGGCTCTTAGGCCTGAGGTGTTGGTGCTGTCGAGGGATTCAGGGATTTTCCCCAGTTTCGCCTCGAGAGAAATTGGCGCAAGCCTGAGCTCCTCCTCCGTCCCCTCACAGGGGCCCCGCAGCCACCGTCCTGTGGCGGCCTCGGGGGCGCCATTTTGTGGCGGCGACGCGCGCGTGGCGGGACGGCGGGGCGGACCCCTGAGGGGCGCGATGGCGGAGGGGGTTCCTGAGGGGCGCGATGGCGGGCGGGCCGTGCCGTGCGCCGAGGGAGGGGAGTAAAAGGGCGCTTCAGCTTGGGGGATGAGTTAAGTTTTGTCTTGGCTTTGCAAAAAGAGAAGAAATATCTGAGAGGTGGGTCCCCGTTGGCCAGGAGTGAGGTTGAAAAAAGGTGGTGAGTCTGCCTTCCCGCTCCGGACCTGTGAGGGGAGGCTGCAGCAACAGGGTGGGCTTTGGCTGTTTGGAAAAGGCACGGCTACCACCTGCTCTTCCTGAAAAAACTTAGTGCAAATGCTGGGAGGTGGCAGGGACAAGATGCCCGTTTATTTAATAAATAATGCTCTCGAGGGACTTTGGATCACGAAAGGGACACAAAGGCTATGCGGGCCTCAGAGGGAGAAAGAGATGCTGGAGAATACATGATTTAGGGAAGGCAATGAAACATAATGACTTTGGTAGTGTTGCTTCTGAGGAGAAGATGGAGCTGCTTTTCCCACTCCGAGTGCTGTAGGACAGGACAGAGCAGAACGGGAGGTGCCGGTGGAGGCAGCAGTGCACTGAGCAGATCCCAAACGCTTTCCTATTGAAAAAAAATAAAGGTTAGTGACCGTGACTGACACTTTACTGAGGGGTTTGTTGCTCCACACCACCACAGCTGTGTAATAAATATGTTTGGCGAATTCTACAATTTTTAATACTTAAGAGTTGATTAAGTCAAACAAAATAATAATTAAAAAAAGTTGAGACTTTCAGCTAGTTTATAAGAAAATAGAAGATGTTTAGGAGACACACGCCTTCTCATCTGTAACTCTGGTGAAACTTGCAAGACTTCGGCCAGGTTTGTAACCAGTGAGATATGGTTTTGGTTTTCCTTTGGAGTATCAACTGAGGTTTATTTGTTTGTGTTCGTTGTCTGGGGCTTTATAAAGCATGAATATCCTCTCATGTTCAATTAAACATTTAAGTCAGGAATTTCACTTTTCCTCTGGAACAGCAACAACGAAGAATTTTATTCTGACTTAAAATTTATTCTTTTCGTTTTAAAGGAGAATGCAAACGAATTCCAAACCTAGATGTGCACTGGGTAGCAGAACTACTTGCTGTGAACTAAGTGCTCTGGTCGTTATTCAGACAAAATATTGGAAGAACAGAAATATGAAACATCTTTTGAAGAGCAAATAACATGAGATTTTAATAAAGTTTTCTTTTTGTGTGTGGCAGTCTCTAGCAGGATGCACACTACCACTGTTTACTTGGGCATCCCATGGGGCACACCATGTGCAGTCACTACTATTTTTAATTATATTCATTTAAACACTGAGAAATATGATCAAGATTGCCAGCAGGATTCAAGAAGACTTAAAAATAATTATGGGAACATGCACAGAACCTATAAACAACAGGAAGGTCAATGCGTGCTGCAGAATGAGGTAAACATTGCATAAAGTCCACAAACAAATTGATTGCATTTTGAAATGTGTCATGCCTTTTGGGTTGGACAATGTTTGACAGGTTTGTATGAAGGGAAGAAACGGAGATGAAACAAATTTCAGAAAGCTTGATGCGTTGGAATGGTAAGTATTTAGTTCATCTTTATTGCAGAATCCTGTGGGCACACAAGATACCATTCTCTGAAGGTAATTGTCTGTCATTGACTGTAAGTAGGCACATAAATATTTTGACTCAAGCAGACCTCGTTAACCTCACGGAAGTTGAAGATTTTTAAAAAAATTGTTGCAACTAAGATGATAAAATCCATAACTGAATGACTGTGTATTCATTTTACATATATGGGTATTTTACACAGTGTTATTTTACTTTCTAAAACTATTTTATTTCTGTAGTGATTATTGCTGGGTTTGGTAAGCATCAGGTGAGGTGAGCAGTAAGCACAGTACTGACCTCTTTATTAGCAAGGGCCTGACTGGAGTATCAAATTAACACATATATACAAGTTGTGGAGGTTTTCATGCATTTATATTTTTTTAAAAAAAGGTTGACGATCACTAGGTTCTCATGCACAGCTGACCCTGAATTGCACTGTCAGGGAGTGGGAGGAGGCTGCTCTTGTTCAGTGGGTCTTAAACGTCTAGTGGAAAGGACTGTATTGAGAGTGTTTCTTCTGCTCAGACCAAAACTTGAATGGGTATGGTTTGTGCTTTTAGTTGTGTACTTTGTGAGGGGCTTTTTGTTTGTTCTTAAGCTGATTGAACATGGCTCACAATTTGATATTGTGGTTCTTGCATCGTGTGCCGCTGTAATCATCACCTGCTGGGCACTAATCTCTTAAATTTTAGTGCCAAAGCTCTTTCCTTGGAGAGTGGGAGGATGAAGAGTACAGGGTGCTTTAGAATTGAAAGTATTTCAGCAATGTAAGATTTCTTCCATTTAAACATTATAGAGAAAAAAGGTGCAACCCTGAAATATTTTTTCCTGTTTTTCCCATTATGGGGAAGAATGGTTTTATTTTTTTGTTGTAATGTTAGTCACATAGGGATAAATGGCTGGTTGTTACATATTATTTATATGTTTACTGCCAGATTTCTGCAGATGTACATTACTAGCTCCTCTGACAGGCTGGTATTTGTTAAAATGGGTAACATGAATCTTTAATGTCTCTCTTGCATATTTATCTAATTATTGGTCAAGCAGCATGACTTCTAGGACAGTTAAAAATCCGTTTTGTCACACAAGTAATCATTTGAAAGCACTTTGCATTATTCTTGAGAAAACTCAGGTGTCACTTCTGTCAAAGCAGTTTGTCTGTCACAGGGGAAGTGGGCAGAGAGGACTTTTACCTAGAGCCAGTGTGAAATGTGCTGTGCTGATGATCTGAAAGGAGGTGTTGCCTTTCCCCTCGGTGACAGCACATTTGCTGCCTGCTGTGACCTCGGTGAGCAGTCCAGGTTTGGAATGGTTGTCCTTCCAGCCACAGTCCCTGAGCACTGCTCAGGCAGCTGAGCTTGTCTCGCTCAGTGACACACTGAGAGGGGCTAGAAGGTCGTGGAAGGAACGAGGGATTTCAGGATGATAGATGAAACACCAACAAAAGAGATGGCAGCTACTGGAGAAACTGTCAACTGTGCACAACCTGGGTCCTGTTTAAATCATGTTTGCTCGTTGTGCCAAAGAGAAGGAAATCTGGCAGCAGTGTTGAAAACAAATTCTAAATCCATTTCTAAACAAACCAACAAAACTGCGTCCAGAAATTCAAGTCTCGAGATCTCAACTGTGTATGATGCCCTAGAAGTAACAACAGAAGTGAGAGAGAATCTCACGGTGAATTCAGATGTTTCTACTAGTGATAGGCACTGCTGATGTTGATTGAGATACTGTGAAAGAAATGTTACTCTTCTGTCTTCTGAAATATGCACTGGAAATGGTTATTTTTCTTGCAGAATGTCTTTCCAGTGAAGAAGGTAGGAAACAGTTTGAGAAGCATACAAACAGTAGGGGAGGGAACTTTTCCTGCTCTCAGTGATGGTTGCAGGTTGTTCTCTTTTTCTCTTCCACTTTATTTTCCCATGTTTCTACACTATTTGAGGTAAAATTCATATCTGCATTTTTTTTCCACATAAAATTACTGGTTTCTAATCATAACCTAAGTTGAAATTTTAAAAGAGAAAATTATGGATGACATTAAACTTCTTGTTCTACAGGGGTTTATCATAAACTGAAAAGAGTAAACTGAAAGCAAAATGACAGGTGATTCTTCAGAGGTTGATAGCTTTGAAGGAAATTGAGCTGATGTTGCAAAATGCATGGAGTTCAGCATTGGTCCTGGTGTATTTTGTTCAAAGGCAGAGCTTTCTCCAAGTTCCTCTGAGTGGGGCTGGAACAGTGTGTGCAGCTATTGTCTGTTACCAGCACCTTCTCTTTTTCAGCACTGTAGAGCTTTTACTCTTGGTAAAGCTTAGAAGACTGAGCCAAATCTGTTGGTAAAGAGCCTTTTTCCTGTTCACTCGGATAAGGAAATTTAATTCTTGTATTTTAAACATTTTGAGCAGTGTTACACTGAAATGATCCATGAATACATAGTATCTGTGGCTGGAGGAAATGCAGCCTCAGTCTGGCAGGCTGGTAGTGTTATATTGTGGCAGGTTTCCAGTGCATCCTGTGCTTCCATGTCCCATCAGTGCCATCCCTGCTGCAGCCAGCGGCTGCTGGAGTGTCTAACCCAGGTCACTTGCAGCTGTTGGTCAGTTCTCATCTGTCACTGCGCTGTCATCTGACTGTCATAGCTTGGGAATTGTCACCTAGAGTAATTGTTTAGGATGCTGTGCCATGTCTTTTTTCCTGAAATCCTGGTGGCTTTCCCTGTGCTGAGCTGTGAGGTTACTAACGACGTTCCCATTGACTGCTCATAAAAGAAAAGCACAGTCACAGTGTGTCAGTACTGACAGGAGTGCAGGGAGCAGAGCACAGAATAGAAACGTACTTGGCTGCTGTTTGCTTCTGTGACAGATACTGGAGCAAAAGGGAGTCTGCAAGGGAAGGGCTGGCAGGCTGTCCTGCCACAGGATGTGTGGGCCAGCTGCTCTGCACAGTGCTGACCTTGCTGCAGGATTAAATGTCACACCTTCTTCCCCAGCTGAGACCTGCATGGTATTTTGGTATCTCCTTGATGCTCACAGCCTCCAATGCTGTCCTTGCTGAAATACATTCTCTCTAAATTGTTCTTCCTCCTTCTGAAACATCTGGTATTTTTTATGACTGGTACACACAGAATGAGCTCACAACATCTGTTCCTGCAGGAGCTGCTGTAGGGGAATAGAGTGTCAGAGATGGACAGTTCTGCAGGTGTCACCCTGTGGAAGTAGTGGAAAAGTTGTTCCTCAGCTCCTGATGAACCATGCAGCTGCTGTTGCTCTGTGGGTCAGAGATCATCCTACCTTTGATATCACTCTCATAGTTTCTGGAATTCTTTGGTGTGTTTTGAGGGGTTTTGATAGGTTTTTTTAATTTTGTTTTTTAACCTGAACTGAAACCAGTTGGATAGTGTGTGCAATGCTGAAGGCATTCAGGATTGTTAAGTTATTTACGTTTCTTTTTTTCCTCCTTTAGAAAAATGGCTGAACAAAAGGGGTAAAAATGTGTGCAGGACTGCCCTGTTAAAAATAACATTGTGTGAAGCACGGTTTGTTTTTTTGACATAAAGTAGGGAAAGCTTGTGTCAGCAGACAGGAAGCTGTTGGGGAAGCAGTAGTGTCCCAGTGACTAGGAATTTAATTTCTCTTTCAGAGGCTCTGAGTCTTGAGAGCTGTTTGGATTGATTGGAGTTCAGAGGTAGACTTCTTCCATGGCCCTTGCGGTTAAGAGTGTGCGCCTTCAGTGTATTGGAAGTTTGTCCCTGTGGTATTTCTTGTGGTCTAGATGTACACTGAAAAAGGAATGTTCCTGCTTTTAATAGAGGAAAGATGATTGTGTGATGATTTATAATTGTGAGGAATGAGGAGGGATGGGAAAAACACAGCAGCTCCGTGCTTTCAGATGTGTTAGAGGAGATGGGAGCTCTGTGTTGGTTTTGAGTCTTGCCCCTGCATCCTAATTCTCTGAAATCTTACCTGTTTTCATAAATGGTGAGGTTATCTAACTCTGAAAATGCAAACTGTGTTAAGAGTCTGTTGTCCTTGAAAATGTTGGGTTTTACATGATACATCAGTTTCAAGTAGTTAAACCTCTGACTTCTAGGTACTTAAGAGCTATGTCTAAGATGATAACAGCATAAAAGAGTTAGAGGCTAACGAATGTACTTTTTTCAATGCACCACAATTATAAGAACAGCTGTTCTGAGCACTGATGTGCTGACCAACTGTGAAAATCCTGTGTTCAGTAGCTCTTGACACTTCTCATTTCTCCCCATGTGGAAGAGTGATGGAGTAGCTGAAAACAGAGCTGTGGTTTAAAGTACAGATGGACAGGGATTCGGGAGCTTGGAGTGAGGGGATTGTAGTGATGCCTGCAGTCAGGCAGATCTGTGTGGTTTTAGATGTGGTGACTTCTGTTTGTGGCTCTGTATTTTATATGAAAACAAGGATTCATCAGTAAATCCCTGTGGCCAAGACACATTAAACCAAATCATTTGAACAATGCTCTAGCTCCTTATTAAACTTGATTATACTGGTCCATCTTCATGTATAGCCTATTTTATTTAGAAATATGTGATCCTTAGTCCAGCATGAATTAATATGAGTGGCAAAAACCCCCACTGATTAAAGTTAACTTTGAATAAAATTTTAGAAAAAAGTTAACATCAAGCACAACTTTGAAATGAAAGGATTTATTTTTCATCTTAAGAAAGGTTACTAATCATCTGTTGCAATATTATTTCTGGATAGAATGAAAAATGCAATGTTTTGCTGCTTTAGCTTGTTTTCAGAGGAAAATGACGAGACTCTCGTGGTACTGGACAGTTAAAACTTGAGACTGTTTAACATCAGAGTTTTTTAACTTGAGTCTTAGTGTGACAGTAATACCATCTGAAAGAGAATATATTGGTTAAGAGATTCATTATATAGAGTACACAGATCTTTTTTTTCCAAGCTCCCTCCTGAGGTTTTTGCCTTTTCCATGAACAAGCACTGTGTTTTGAGTCTGGGCCAGGTGACCCAGCTCAGGACCCCCTAAATTCAAATTAATTGATCACACAGCAGTTGCAGTGGTGTCAAGGAGAAGAATTACCACATGAAATAGCATCTTTTTCCATGGTTGTATTATGTCATCATAGGAACAGGCCAAAATCCTGTTGTCTGAGCTCCTTCTGGCATGCGGTTTTTCTGGTTGTGTGGGGCACTGTGGGGTCTGAAATGCTGTGCCTTTGAATCATTTCTGAGCTGAGCACAGGGAGGCACTGTATTTGTATGAAAGGTGTTCTTTCCTTGTGCTGGCTGCCTTTCAACTGGATAAATTCCCCAGAAAAGTGAGAGGTCACTGATTCATGTCCTGGCTCTGCACGTGAAAGGGGTGGTGGTAATTCTGTGTTCAGCCCTGCAAGCACGGAACAGTTTAGCCCAGAGCATTGTCAGTATCTGCCGTGGCATTGAAGATTCTTGCAGTGGTTCTTTTTGTCGAAGTCTCTTCCAACTGGATAGCTTATTTCATTTTTCACCTGTGTTTTCCCAAAGCATCTTTAGGTTTTTATTTTATCTCATCAGCATTTTGTCCGTGACACACCATTTATTGATAAGTTCTGTAAGGCATGAGGTAAATACTATTTTCTGAGCCTATTGTGGTTTAATTTTATTAAATATTTCTTTTTTTCTCTCCCCCCCTGCCCTCAGCATAAGGAGCTTGATATTATATCTCCTTTGAATATTTTTGGGAACTGCCAGATGGCTTGATAACCTTGCTGTGTCCTCTGTCAGTACTTCCTGAGCCAAAATCCCCATCAGATATTTCTCAGAATTCTGGCAGTCCATGTTCCAGACTCTTTACTTTTTCATTCAACACAACCCAGAAGTGTTTGACAAGATCCTGGTGCAGCTGATGTGTATCAAAATCCCTCTAGGCTCTAAAGCTCATTTTAGAAAGTATGGTATTCTGGATCTAAAGGATTTGTGCAAGTTCATTTTAAAAAGTCATAATTTGCATTTCTGTTGTCATACTAATCAGTCACATATAGCCTGATATCTTTAATTTCAGTATTAATTTTAAGATGGGCTTTTACTCTTTACTGGGTCTAATTCCAGATTCCTGAGGAAAAGTGTATGTAATCCACTGGTCATCCATCCTTCCTCTGCATTTTCCTTCATGATTTGTGGTGATGTTCACCTTAAAACCTGGTATTTTCTGTCAGTTGGGCAAATTTTGGGATGCTTTTTAAAACATAGGAGCTACCTGTACAAACACTTTTGATGGTTACTGATGTTTTCTGTGACTTTACCACATGTTGGTGTATTCTGTGCTTGAGTTGCAAAGCAATAACTCATCTTGAACTGTGGCATGAGCAGTATTAGGATGTTGTTGCTTGTATGGTGTGCAAGGGGATTTAATGAATTGTTTCTGCCCAGCTTATGTAATTATAAAAGGATGCCAGAATTCTTAAGTTTCTTGTCACTATCCAGTAGCTCAAGAGATAGAAGCAGCTCTGCTCTCGAGGGGTAGAGTTTTACAGCAGTAATCAACTTTGTTTCCTACACTGATCTCCAGTGTTTGCCCGTGTGAAAGCAGTCACAGGGGCTGCCAGGATAGAGAACAAGGTGTTCTCTTCTTCATGTTCTATAATGAAGATACATGCAGCTGTGTGTGAATTAAGATGGAAGAAGAGAAATAATAAACTATGGAGAAAGAGAAATCCCTATATTATGGGGAAAATGTGGGGTCATACAGTGGATCACAGCTAATATGTGGTAATAATGGCCATAGTATGCTTAACATTTTGGAACCTACTGTATTTCCCGTTTGGATTAAATTAAATACATACATCATTGTAACAAACCTCTCCCAGCAGATTGTGAACTGTGGAAGTGGGGAAGGGAATTAATGGCAATGTATTTCATACTGGAGTTCTTTTGTCTAGTGATTCAGTTATTTCCCCATAAAGAATTTGCAGTTTCTACACAACAGATGTTGGTCAGCTTGTGAACAGACATTACTGAAGGTGGAGTGAAAAATGACCTTCAAATATAATAAACTCAACAGCTATTATTTATCTCATTGTCTAAGAGATGGGCTTAATAACCCATTCCTAAATAAGAGGGAGAGAACTAGGACACAGCTGAATTGCAGTGCCAAAATGGTACAATCCTGAGCTGATCTGAAATGCAGGAGAGAGAAATGTGAAGTAACAAATCAGAGTAATTCATCGCTTGGATGTGTGACTGAGGGAAAGACAGCTGTCTTTAAACAAATAATCTGAATATAGGAAGGCAATAATGAAAAATCCATCCCTGCTTGATTTTTGAGTATGAAGTAAACTTATAAAATGATCTAGTTGAGTAGCTTAGGAAATGAGCTCACAGAAGGGTCTTGTTTAAATAATTGCAAGTTAAACCACTTATGACATAGAAGTACAATTTCTGTGCTGAGGAATAAATTTGAGATGACACCAGCTAAGTAACAAGTATTCACAGCCTTTTGTCTTCTCTTAATCATTTGTGAGAGGAAAAAAATAAATCCCTTTCTAGCAGTTAAATGCAAAGGGGTCTCTCATACAGTTTTTTGGAGGGCTTTAATTTCTCTTCCCAAGAGCTGTGTTTGTTTTTTCATTATATGTAAGCAACCTGGGGTTCACTTGCCCAAGATGTTTGGGAGGGGCCATGACTGTTTTTTTACATGGAAAAATCTTCTAGTGAAGTTTGATAAAAAATTGTGAAGTAATGGTACAAGCTTCATGTCTGCCAAATTCACAGAGAGCCAGAATAAGTATACTGTGTAAATCAATATTGAAATTCATCCTTAAGTATTTGGCTTGCACAGATTCCATGTATGTAATTCCTGAGCTTTGCATGCACAAGCATAACTTGCTGTGTTTTAGATGAACTGTGTGGGTGTGAAGATTGCTGCTTACCGAAGAGCTCTGCATCTGCCTTATTTATAGAGGGGACAAGCCAGGGGGGGAATTACCTTGTTTTTATTTAGAAAGCATGTATATAGAGTAAGTATTATGTTTGAATATTGTTAACAAACTTTCATGTACTTGGTGGAGGATGTTGTTAATCAAGTATTGCTAATGATATTTACAAGGTAATAAATGTGGGCAAGTATTGTAACAGTAGCAGTGGGGTTTTTTCCCAAGTTTTTCCATAATGCCTTTTAGTAAGTATTAAAAACAATTTCCAAACTGAATGTAACCTTGCAAACTGTGGGGAGAGGTAGCTTAGAAATAGCCATTTTGTTTATTTCTCACTTAGACAGGGATTCTGTAGCATGATGGGTGAGGACTCCAGAACTGCTTCAGGTTACATAAGTTGGACTGCAACTCCTGCTGTCGCCCTGGGAGAAAAGAAAATGGTTTTTGTTGGTGCTAGGTCTGCCACCCAGTGAGGAGCAGGGCCAAGGCCCCCTTGGGGGTCAGTGTTCATTTGGAGCAGTTCTCTGAGCTTGGTGGAATTCAGGCTGGAGCCCAGGACGTGTTGAAGAAGCAAAGATTCAGCAAGCACCTGGCCAATATTAGTTGAGTAAGCTGAGTTAGGGTGGGGAGCCATAACCATGTAACAAAAACAGCAGCAGAGGATTGGAAAGGGAAATCCTTCCATGTCTGCATATTTTCCTCTATTTAAATCTCTTTTGGCTTGGATTTCAGACCAGTCTTCTTGCCTGATGTTTTACAATTTAATGCAATTATGAGCAGGCAGTAGGAGAGTATCCTCAGTGAAAAGCAAAGCAGCAAACACTTTGGGCTGTTTTGGTGTTAACAGGTAGTGGAAGTTTATATAACAGTTTACATAAATTTTCATGAGCACAGTAAATACTCAGTTGTGTTCAGTTTGCTCTTGGTAATTATACCAAATAATAAAATGTGCACTCTTAGTGCTAGATTATGTACAGGAATGTCAAAGATGTGGCTTAAAGTGTTCCGGTGTGTGGAGCAGCATTGCTGTAGGACCACTGGTGTGACTGAATTCTGGTCTTGTCCTTCACTAGTGGACTTGGAAAACTGTTCTGTACGTGTTTAAGTAGCTGTCACCACTAAGCTTTTCACTTTACACACCTAGTGGTTCTTATCCTCCAACTTTGTTACATACCACTTCATGATGCAGCAGTGTGTAACAACTTCATAGTGCCAATCCCTTAATGAAATGCAGATATGCTTTCCTCAAATTCATGTTTTCCAGATGTCAGCTCCCAGAAGAAATTATGTTGATCATAACTTACCCAGGCTATGCTGTTTTTGGAAAGTTTTGTGCTGTTAAGGTGAGCTAAGACTTTATTTACAGCAGTGTAGTAATATTGACTTGGAATCTTGCTTTTTCTAAATTAGAATGTACCTAATGATCAAGTAATCAACAGTATCCTTGCAGACCTGCTCTGAGGGAATTGCTCCATGTTTTCTCATGTTTAAGCTGCAAACAGAAGGGACTCTAATGATGAATGTCAAGGACTTTTATTTGTCATTCTCTTTGACAATCTGTGAGTTCTTGTGCTTAGAGCATTTTTGTGAATAATGCTTGAAATGGAACTGTTACCATTTGGAGTTTGTTGCATATCAGAGCGAAGCAACATTCCTCCTACTTGTCAATTGTTCCTCTGTCAGGAGAGTGAGGAAAAGGGCAGGATTCAGTTGTCTACCTGCTGTGCTGTGTGATTGATGGGCCTCTAGATTGATAGAAGGTGTTGTGTTTTCTGAGTGCCCACAGTTGGATTTTGCAGGAGAAGTGTGTTTATTTTTTGAGACCGTGCTGGGGAACGCTGAAAAATCTTAAAACTTTCTAAGGAGATTTTATTAAAGCTGATTATGGATGACAAGCTTACTAGGAGCTGTCTTCATCAACTACCAGTTGCTATCTTCTGCTTTTCTTTCCCTGTGTAGCTTACAGCTCACTTGTTGACATCCTGTGTTGTAATAATAATGCCTTGTATTTGATTATAAAAATAAATAGTGCTGATGTTCTTGACCATTGAAGCTTTCTCATTCAGCTGTCTTGGTGCACTATGGGAGGGACTAAGGACTGGAATGCATTTGGATGTTGCCCTAGAAGTTGGGAGGGTGGGGCAGACCCCACACTGATCTGAGATGAAGTTGTTTTCAAGGCATTAGGGAAATAACTCAGTAATCTGACTTGGAAAATATATTGGGATGAGGGCTGTATTTACATCCAGGAACATAGGCTTGCATTTCAGTTATGCAAGTAGGAATGCAGTATAACAATTCCTTTTTCTGTCAGTGCTGTGTTTTTTCTTTTTAAAGGTAATAATAATTACTCTGAGTTTAAAAAAAATGTTTGCAATGTATCAGGGAAATGTAAAGCCTCTTTAACACCTTTTTCTCTTGGCTGTGATTTTTTTTGTTGCAGCCAAATGGTCCTGCCAGTAGAACCAAAGAAAAGAGAGGCTGAGCTGGCAATTTTTAATTGCAGTTGAAGTTAGATTTTTCTCATTCTTGGATTTACTTCTCTGATTCAAGAATGTTTTCTTTAGGTAGTGTGTGTTTCCAAAGTTCCCTACTGTAATTTTATCATTGCTTTCTACATAAGTGAGGTTTGAGCTGATAACAGTAGTCTGTTATGCAGTTTGAAAATATCCTACATACAGTTTGTAGACATACTCTCCTCCTGTGGTGCTTTTGGCCTGCCTGCCCATGTGTGAACCAAAGTTTCAGGATGTGGTTTGAGATCACTTCTGGCTCATTTGGTTTGGGTCATTGAGCTAAGAAGTAAGAACAGCAGGTGAGGGAAGCTGACTTAGTATTGAAGACATAAGTTTGAAATTGGTTAAATTCAATTTTGTATTTCAGAGAGTGCCATAACTTTCTGATGCAATTGTAGCAAGTCACCTGATATATTTTTGCTCAGTCTTCCAAAGAGGAAAATGATAATGATGTTTTATTTCATTTATGACCCAGTGGAAGAAATGGGTGTCCTGGGTTGGCGCTGCCTTGTATCCCAATCGTGCCCTTTGTCTCTGTATTCTTTCTGTACTGTTATGTCTAAGAGCTGCGGCCTCCCTGCCCCCACCTG
>VXBB01000325.1:354262-452735 GCA_013399915.1 Illadopsis cleaveri | reverse complement strand
GGGTGAAGCTGCACTGGGTGATTTCTGCAGCACTGTAACAACCAAGAGGGGTGACAGCTTCCGCCACACCAGTGACACATATTGATTAATGGCCTTGGTGGAAAAAAATTTGTGAGGAAGGTGGCATAGGGACATTGAAGTCATTCTTCTTGTCAGCAGTAAATACTGCATGGTCTTCTGTGGCCTTGTCAGTGTTTTGTGGTCTCTGGCTCTTGTAATCAACCCAGTTGTCATTCATTTCACTGGTATAGGTGTGTAAAAAGGGTATTCCTTGTGATGTGAAACATGTGAGAAATAAAACAGGAAGCAAAGCTAGATTGTGAAACTCAAATTCAGCAGGCTAAAATTTTAACAGCAGTTACCATTGGTCTTCTGAATGAAATGAGGTGTCTGTGGCTTTTGGTTTGTGTTGCTCAAATTAAAAAGTGGGGAGGAGCTGGGGGGGACTTTCTGTGGAGGTTGTTCTTTTTAGTTTGGTTTTTGGTGTTGAATTTTTTTGAGAGGGAAAGGCTTAAGGCGGGTATTTTTTGGCAGAATGGGGTTATTTGATAGATATCTTCTGTGAACTGGTTTGGTGTTACATCATAGTGTTTATATGGCAAATACATAGCTTTGTCTCATATTAATGTGTATTTGCAAACCTTAATAGGGGCAGTTTCTGTAATGGTATTGTCTTGGAACAAACAAGATATATAAATAGAATTTGTTTTACTTTTTCTTTTTATCAGATATTAGTTAATTAATTTGCTATTTATTGGAAAAGGAATACTAGCAAGAGGATGCTCTTTCAATGTCCCAGACTGCAGAGTTTATGAAAGCTAATTTGAATTGATGGCAGTTCAGTAAATGCCACCAGGGGACTAAAATGAACAGTCCAGCAATTACAGCAGAGTATATTCTGCTTATTGCATTAAAAAGACTTCAGAGTTCTTTTCAGCTCCTGAGTACACTGCTGAGTGAGATCAGTTTCTATTTTTCTCTTAAAATCATTCTTTGTAGCCACAATAATAGTGGGTTTGAGGTTGTATGAGTTATGGGACAGCTAATTACCTCAGAGGCTAACTTTCAAACAGAGGACAAACTCTGGCTTGAAGAGTAGTGCTGCTAAATATCTATTGTGTATGCCTTTCTGTATGTGATATGAGTATGTTTCTTCTGAAGTTTGGTTCTGTGTTTTCTTACTGTCTATGTCTGCCCAAACTGTTCAGTATCTCTGTAGTGAATGTATCCCTTTGAAAGCTTGACATACATTGCTGGTCACAAGCAGACTGTAAGGATTGGTGTGAGCAGTGGATGTAGATGAGCACAGCTCCCTTCCTCTCCTTCACTGTCCTTTACTCAAATTCTTGTCAGTTTACTTTTTGCTGAGGTCTCATCATAGTGATAAGCTCCTAGCTGAGCACCTCATTACTTTCCATGAATGTGGTAAATAGCATCATCTGTGACTGTGAAGCAAAGATAAACAAGTTTTTACTGCTCTTCTTTCCCAGTGATACTTGATACAACCAAGGGAATTTGTTGCTTGGTGGTTGTGTGGAAGAGTTGATAGTGGATCAGGTATCACAGTCTGTATTCCATCTCTGCTGGTGTGATGAAGGCAGTGCCTATGCCAGCATCCTTCACAGCTGTGGGTGTTCTGTAACTGTGACCATACACAGCAGCAGCACAGAGATAGCAAGTAAAAGGCTGTGCTGTCTTGTCTTAAACAGTTGCTCCTCTGAGTATGGGATTTAGATTCTATTAATTGGTAAAGCTGTCCTTTTCCAATAAGTATTGGATGGGGCAGAGCCAGTTTGTTTAAGGATGGTTTACACTTGCATATCATATTCCTATCTGAGATGAATCTTGAGAGACACAGAGAAGCTCTGTCCTGTCTTTCAGAATGCTGTGCTGAAGACAGACACTGTTTGTTCCAGTCCAGCCATATTGAAAATGTAAGCAGGGAATTAGTTTCATTAAAGCAACCTCTGAAACAGCAGAATGTCATTTCTAGTACCCTGATTAGTTGTGTGGTACAATACTAATCAGGATAAGTATATGCAAACAAAAAATACATTGCTGTCTGTCAAACAGGGGTATTCCTCAAGCTTACTGTTGTTTGTTCTTATTCAAACATCTGCACCTTTAGCAAACTTGCCAGTGTGCTTCTGGACTCTGGTGAGCATGAGGACAAGTTTCCATTCCTTGAAAAGTCACCAGGTGACCACAAAGGTGTCAAGTCTGTGTGCCAGTGCTGCAGCTGCCCTCACAACTACTGGCAGTTCAGTGAGCTGATGCAAGAAGCTGGTGATTGCTGTCTGTGGAACAGCTGGTCAGCTACACACGAGAAGCAAATGAACTTTTCCGAAGGTTTTCAGTTGGCACAGGTTAGTCAGATGGCACTTTGTGTGTGTGTGTGTGTAGGAGGCTTTGTCATCTTTATTCTGTGGGTCCTTTGGGTGTGTGATTGCTCATGCTTTGTGATGTATTTCCAGTGTATGGCCTTACAGTCTCATTCTAGGTTATTCCTCATCCCTGTTCTAACTCTTACTGTGAAACTGCCACTCTGCCCTTTCTCTGAGGCTTAGCTCTTGCATCTGCCCAGTGATCAATTTCTTTTTATTAGTTTAGCCTTTAAGAGTACTTAATTGTGAAGTAATTAGTGATTCAATTGAGACTGTAAAAGGAGTATCAGAAAAGAGCCAATAAAAATAATGTAATTTGGAATGTTTATGTGGTTACAGCTTAATCTTAAAATGAAGCTCAAGATACAAGTTGTGTATTACCCTAGAGTTTCCTCTGGATGGCTTGGAGAATGCTCTACTAATAGAAAATCCTTTGTGCTTTGGTGGGTCTAGTAATGTATGTAGAAATAAAATTCAATTTAATCACGTTTTCTGCATAGAGGCAGAGGCCAAGCTATGATAACCTGCAATTGCTATCAGTGACCACTACCTGTAAATTGTATTACATAGTTGATAGTGGCACAAAGTAATGTGCTATAAGCCACCTAGTGTATTGTTTTTATTTATGCAACATAATCAGCTGTTGCTGGCTTGAAGTGTATTTGTCAGTTTTGTATTTTAGTATATCTATGGAGAATTGATTATCTGTATGAGAGTGAAATATTTGGTTACCCAAATCCAACTATTATTAGCAATAAGTTTATTCTCAGCAAATGCAATTTCACCTAACTTGGCTTTTTTTCAGTTAGTTTTTGATAAGTGGCATTTGTACATTAATTTTTTCACGCCGTAGCAAAAATAAAACTGCAGGGACCTGTGTTAAAAATCTCAAGCATCTGCTGTGCTAATGACCATGAGGTCGAGAGATCTGATTGAGCTGTCAGCCATTAGGAACAGGGCCCTTATCTCAGTGTTTTTCTGTGCCTTAATGAGTCTCTCATTTCAGATGAGATAGCAGAGAATGCTGCATGCAGAGTTCCTCACAACCAGAGAAAGTTTTGTCTGCAAGCTCTGAACTTTAACTTGAAGTGTCTCTGCAGGCCTCTTTCTGGGGGGAGGTGAAAGCAGGGAGGGAGGCCTTGTAGGTGGAAAGCAAGCTTACTGGGTTACTCTGGCCAGCCAGAATTCATACCCTGTTCCTTGGGCCTCACAAGTAACGGTTCTGGTTGCAGAATGTCTGGGTTTTGGAACTGTCTCTGATGCCTTAAGTTTTAGCTGTCATGTTTTTCAGATTCTGTGCTGCCTAGGGTTGTGGCTCTGAGCTTCATATTAAGTGTCAGTCAGCTCTTCACAGAGCAGGGAGACAAAGCAAATCCTTTTCCAGCTTGAGACCAAGGACAATGGTTACAAGTTTTCAGGCCCAAAAGTATAAAAAATGGTGAACTGAAGAGAAAAGACCAAGAATGATGGGACTTCATAACCTGAAGCTGTTATTTGCCAATTAACCCCAGTGTGCAAATGGACCAAAACTTATAAAAGTGTGAGACCTTGTGACTGGTCATCCGTTTGTGACCTTTTTGGGTCCACCTTGGGTGTAGCCCTGGCCAGGCTCTTGTACTGCCCAAGGTGTATCCTTAAAGGTCTTTTAATAAACATCTACTTTATTCCCTTAGCTCTGTCCAGTCTCTTTTCCAGGTCAGCCTTCTCAAGGCATCATCTTGTACAGAGCTTAATATGGGTCAGAAATAAATCCAGCCAGAAGGGCTGTTGTATCATGTTGCATTCCCCTGTGCAGATGCTGTAGTACGTGCTGATACATTATCGAAAGGAGGACTGGGAAGTGCTCCCTGCATCACCTTGGCTGTTCTTCACCAGAAAAGCAGCAAAATGTGGACCTGACCACGAAGCTGCAAGGTGTCTTTAGTTGTTGCTTTTTTGGGGTCGTGCAATACCAGATTCTAGGACATAGAGGTAACTACAGCAGAGAAAACATCAGCTGCAAGTCATTCGCTTGTCATTGTTATGATAATTTGTTTACTGAATCTTTTTGTCCTGTGGGCAGTTGAGCAGAATTAGTTTTGGTAGAGATGACTGAGAGGACTATTTTGCTGAGTTTTAACCCTGCACTGCTATCACTGCCCTTAAGCAGTGAATGGTTTTATCTTTTTGTCTTGGTGCTTCTGAATAGCCATACTGTGTTATATTAAGTTATTTTGGAACAATAGGACTGTTGTGAAATACAAGGTGTTTCTGAAAGAATGTAGTTAAATATACAGAGATAGCACGTTTGGACAGCTAAACAGGAAATGCATTCTAAATTTCAATAGTATCAAGTCTTTAAAATTGTCAGTTTCTTCAGGAAAACACACAGTAGTTCTAACTCCTCTTTTTGTTGAAAGGTAGTCTAAATGACAAACTATTGAAATATTGACAGGTGTTCTTTGTGAAATCAAGGCAGCATTTTATAGGCAACTAGGTGGTACTTAGGAGCATGTCAGATTACATCAATTCTGGGTGTCACATAAGACTTATTTACAGGGTACCTTAATAAATAAGTACAGGTTTATTTACCGGGCACCTTATGTCATTGGGTAGTTAAGGCCAGAGCTGGCTGTCTGCTTTTGAATACAGGGCAGAAAAGCCTCATGCTTAAGCTTGTGTGAACTTGAGTAGTTTGACTAATGGAAATTTGGGGATTGTTTGGCCAGAAGAACTGTATAGTGTGTATAACAGTGTCGTGGAACAATCTGGGCTTTCGTGGGGTATCTGGCCCCATATATGTGTGTATAGAAAATGTTTAAAGCCTTTAGTTGCTTTCACTGTTCATGGTGGTTATTTCTTTTTAGTGTAAGAGTATAAGAGAAAGTATAAGTATACTTATACTTTAAATATAAGAGGAAGAAGAGTCTTTGTTGTTTCTCTTGGCCATTGTCTAACTGATAGTCCATGGATTAGTTCTTCATAATAATTATAATCCTATTAGTAGGCAAGGGATGGTATGAAGTAATTCTACGCAGCGTTAGGGTTTGTACTTAACAAAATCACGGGATAATAGGAAATATTTAGCAAGAAGCTAATGAGCACGACAGAACCTTGGAACTAGTTTTATTCCCTGCCAAGGTCTTTTTGCTCAGAGCATTAATGCATTAATTTTTAAAAGAATGACATCAAAGTCTGCCGATGAAAGGAGTTCAGGGGAAAGCTGTAGAGAATGACTCAAATTCATGCATGTCGTTTGAGTGTTGGCAAAAAGCAGAGCACGTGTAGCCACTTGCCATTCTAGCACAGCACCAAGGGAAGGTCACCTGGTCCAGGAGGCACCAGGCAGCAATGCATCTGTGCCAGAAGCAGGTGGGGAGGTGACCCAAAGGGAATCATCCTAGCAGCAGAGGGCATTTTTGCAGCCAGCTGCCTCAGCTTGCAGCTCCCATTTAAAAGCAAACAGACGATGCACACGTAGAGACTGCACAGTGTGTATATAATGATATGTAGTGTACTAGTGCATACTGTGCACTGCTGTTAGCTTATTGTACACTGTGTATAGACACACATGTATTACATATTGCATATAAAGAAGGAAGAGCTGGGCAGTAATGATCTAGCAAAGCTGTTTATTTTCCTAATTTTTTAAATCAAGAATGCTCAGTCCATAAATCCAAGGTGAGCATCAGCAAACAAGTTTTTTGAGCAAATTTGTTGAAGAAGTTTGTCCCCATGCCGCATGTTACTCTGGAATTATAACCTTAACAAATGTAGCTTCCCTACCCACCTGTAAGAAAGAAACTTACTGTAAGTCATTAAGTAAGCATCTGGCACCAAGGAGACTGAAATTCTCACACAAGCTGCTGGTGCCACATTGCAGTGCCTGTTCCTGATGGAGCAGCTCTGAGTGTGCATTAGAGGCCCACCTGTGCCATGCAGTTGTGGAATGCATGACTGACACTGCTTTAGACTGCATGGTTTGAAAAGTTCTTGGCCTGAATGAGAGAAGTCTGTGCAGTTTATTTTAGACAAAGGTATCTGCTTGTTGGTCTCTTTTCTTTATGTTGCTTTTTAGGATCTTAAGTTTCTGGATATACTTACAAGCTTGGGGGGGTTTTGAGCATCTGTGCTGACATGTGCTAGTATTCTGTGCTGATTTCTTATTCATTTGGAACATGCTCTTTGCTATATTTTGGTCTAATTGATGGAGTTAGAGAATCTCAGTTTTTACTCATAACTTACAGCCTGGAGCAAGTAAATCCAGTCTCTAGTGGCACCAGAGTTCAGCTGATGTGGGTTGTTAAGGTATGTGTCCTTTCTACAGAGGCTCAAGCCCTTAAATTGGGACATCATAGAGAACCTCAATAACAGCTCGTAAGGTACTTGACTGGTTTAAAAGAGGCACTTGTATTTTACAGATGAGTGTTACTTGCCAGAGTGAAGCAATGTTTTGGCCATTTAGAAATAGATACGTATTTCCAGCCTGACCTTTGTTTTAGTAACTGTAAAATATCAGAAGGAAAAACCAGCAAGGTCATACTCAAAATTCCTGGTGTTCTGTCACTGTTCATAATCCTGATCCTTTTGTAGGCAAAATCAGCTGTTACTTAGGTGGCAGTAGTGGTGCTTAGCATATTGGAAGCCCTCTGTGCTGCCAGTGCAAGCTTTTAAATGTGGTCTGTAGAGTAAAATGGATGCTGCTCTATCGATTTCACTAACAAGCAAAGACCAGTTTGAAACAAGCTTTGACAATCTTCGATGTGAATCCTGGAGAGCCAACATCAGATACTTTATTTCACAGGAAAAAGAGGTTTTTATGTCACTCACCCAGGAAATATACAGGTCATGTTGCCAGGCAATAAGAAAAGAAATGAAACAAAACCTGTCATTGGAATCTCTGTGAAGAGATTCTAATTGTATCTATAATGCTTTTGAAAATATGAGTTACTTATTGATTTTTGCAAGCCTATGAACATAACAGCTACCTTTGATTTCTCTAACTCTTTGTTATTGACTCTCAGCTGCAGAAGACTGGAGCAGTTTTGAAGGGTGATGCATATAGAGGAATGCACTGATCCCAGAAATAAAGTGAAGTGGAAACAGGGATGGTTTGTGATTCCCAGTGCTTTAAAAAGGAATTACTGTGTTTTCAGAATTTTAAGTACAGGGCTTGTGGGGGGAAAAAAAAATTCTCTCCTAAAATAATTCAAAAGTTGATTCATTGATCTGTGTGCTTTACAAGTACTGTGGCCACGTCAGCCAGTGTTCCTCTGTACTGTGCAGGGATTGACCTGTCAATGAAAAAGATGGCAGACAGAAACATTTAATTCGCCCCAAGTCAATCAGTTAATGGCAGAGCAGGAATGGGATTAGTATCTGAATTCAAATCTCTCTATCATGATAGTATAGACACAGGAAGTTTTGGTGATGTGATGCCTCTGATTTTTAGAACTCTTACCTCATGAGAAGCTGATCCACCTATTTCGGAAGGGATTTTAGGAAAACTGGTTTTGGCAAGAGTCCCTCCATTTGGGCAGAGGAGTGACATCATTTAGGCTTTAAATGGCAGTTAAGAGAATGAACAAATCTGCTGGAAGCAACTGCCAGTGCTGCCACCTGATTGCTGAGCACTTGGGATACCTAGTAACAAATATTCTCAATCTTATGAACTGCAGAGTAAGTTAGGGTATTTCTTGGAAATAACAAGGATGATAAACATTCACATGCCTAATTTCTGTGGGGGTCTCCAGTTGATCTTTCCTGCTGGCCATTTTGCAATATGTTATATGTTTAGGTTTTCAGTAAAAAAGGTGTATTTCTGTTCTGGCTGTCTCCTGTAAAGCTTCTTTGCTGAGACCCTTTCTCTGCTGCTGTGTTTACTGTTTAGCCTAACCACAGTAGTTTTGCCATTAGGAAGAGCTGTTGTAGAAGAAATACTACTGAATCATGTACTTTGAAGTGCATTTGCAAATGTTGCCCCAAGATTATAGTTTCTTCTAGTAGGAAGAATGGGGTTAGTTCTCACAGCATCTGGCAGGATTTTAGATGCCATTTGAAAACTTCCAGGTTCTGATGGTCTTCTTTGTGTTACAGGTCTTTTAATGATCCAGTTGTCTTCAGAACTGTCAACTTGGTAATTTGAAAACTTCATGCACAGATGTTCTGTTCCTGCTGTTGGTACAGATGATTTTCCTACATTTATTCCTGGTTGCTACAGTTACTGTCAATGCAGAAAATTGTTCTATTCAATAGGTGATGGGTTTTTTGAAAGCATAGGAAAGTGTTTTCTTCCATTTCCACCAAGTGCGATCTTGGATATAAACCCTAGTGGAATTTTGTCAGTGCTGGTCTGCAACTTGAAACTTTTCTTCCAATTTCCATTCCTTCATACCACATTTCACACTTTTCCCAATTTTCCCTTTGTTTCCATATCACCAGGCTGCTTTTCCTTGTCCTTTTTTCTCCCTATTTTGAGGAGACATGTGGTGAGGTTTTATCAGACTAGAATGACTCCCAGCTGTGGATTAGTTTACTTGTTTAAGTACTGACAGATGCCTCTGCATTCTCTGAGGGGATACACCTTTCCTTTCCTCGGAAATCTTTGTACTTTCCATCAGTGCTGACTCGCTGTCCAGATTCTCTGCCAGCAAATTCTGCTTTCCTTCCTTTCAGATGTAGTAATTCCCTCAGCCTCAAAGTAATAAGCTTTCTGTTGTCTACCTTTTCTTCTTTTCTTTACATGTATCTGCTTAAACAGGGTCGTGTTCTCAAACTGTTCTTTGATATTTACCATTACCATGATGACATTTTTTCTCTAGATATTTTTGAAACTGGGCTGTTTTACAAATTTGTGCAACATTAGCTCCTGCACATCAAGTTTGTATTTCTTGTTGAGTGTCATACACTTAAAATACAAGTATGGTAAGAACGTCACTGATGCTTTTCTTGCATTTGTTATCCTGATCTACCTTAAGTTTGGATTTTCTCATTAAAACAAGCCAAATTACCCCACAGTTTATCCACTAGAGCAAACAAACGATGATATTTGCATTTCTTTTGTGCTTTGTTAAGATATCCGCAGCCTCAAAGTATCAGAACCAAAGATAAAAGTTTGAACTAAGTCTCCTAGAAAGACTCCTTAGGTTCTTTCCCTCTCACAGCTTTTTCAGAAAGATTGCTGTTTAGTGTCAAGTCAGCTGCTGTGGAGGCAGGTGGGGACTTCTCATTCAGTTGTGTTTAAACCACAGCAATTCCTTTCAGGTGAGACTCACCAGGAGAGAAATACCTAAGAGTGTGAGCCACACCCCCTGCTACTCCAGTTAAGCAGCAGACTCTGTAGGGATCATAAACTGCCAGTGAGAGAAGCTCGATGGAGAGTCATTTAGACTTCCTCCAAGGCTGGTTTGGTTTCTAGGAAGGATTCAGGTGTATCTGCAGTTGTGTAGTACCTGCTGCTGCTGCACAACAAGGAACCAACGAGCAGGGACTCCTAGGCTGCCTCCACGGTCTGGTCTGGACAAAGGCCATTGCTGTAATGGCTAAAAACTGAGGTAAGAACCAGGTTGGTGGAAAAACATTTATTCAGCCACAGCACCAAGAAAATAGTATTGAACTTATATTTGACTGGTGATAATAAGGGGCTGAGCAATTATAGTTTAATATCATTCACTGTGGTATTGGCTGTGAGGTTAACATTCAATGAACTAATAGATGCATTCAACATAAATTCGTTTTGCATAACACCGTTTTAGAAACTTTATTGCTTTTGATTAGGAGTACATTGCCGTAAGTTTAAATGCAGTTCAACCAAGAACAGGAATGTTATTTTTAAACAAAGTATTTTCTTCCAAAATCTTGCAATTAATTGCCACTGTTCTTATAATGGAGCTATGATGCTTTTCTGTGATAGCTAATAAATGTTCATAAGTGTGAAAAATCCTTCTGTGCTTTCATACAACATAATAAAGCTAAACCAGGGAGTATTGTTGGAGAAGAGGCCCTTTTGTTTCTCCCATGTTAACAATCCCGTGAGCACCTGAAACTTCATTTCTGACATGATTCAAAGGGATGGAGACTGGTGGAAAACGGCATTTTCTCTCTCCACTTGTAATGCTTGCTTTTGGTTCAGAGGGGAAAGAAAATAAACAAGAAACTACCCCCAGCCAGGCTGAGGGAAACAAGATAAGTCTGGTTTTGTCTGGTAGAGAGATGTGGTTATCAGTAATGGTGTTTTCTGCCGTGATGCTAGGAGTGCAGGGAGAGGGTCAGCTGGCACAGTCTGAAATACAGATTAATTGACTGAAGTCCAGGGCTATTACCATTTTAAACGTGCATAATGAGTTGCTCGGGTTATCAGTAGATCAAAATAAATATTGAGTTTTGGGGTTTTTTTTCATCTACTTTTCTCCATGTACTTGAGTGAACTAGAGAAGTATAATCTTGTAAACTTTGGCCTTTTGCTAAGCAGGAGATCAAAGGGACTTCTCTGTAAAGATTGGATCTTACTTAAGTAGGGGGAAAGCAAATGTTACCAGACACCAGATTTTTTTTCACATCTTTTATACCCATTCTAAAAATTTGGGTTTCAAGTTCGTTGAGCCTGATTTGCCATTGCAAATACTTTTACTATGGTAGGAATAGCCCTTTCTAAAATCTAAGTGTAGTTAAAGACTATAACTTGTATAAATACATTATACAGTGTTACAAGTTTATTTATAAATACAATGACTGTACTGAATAACAATTTCTAATAATAAATGGAGGTGCAGCTGATGCTAACTGGAGTTACATCTGCAGGTAGATGACTGTTTTTCATCAAGTTGCCTTTGTTCTTTGTAAGATCTTTTAACAAACTCCTGGATGAGGAGACCACTGGTCCATATCCTGTGTCACAATACTGCCAAAACTGATACTCAGTTCATTGATTAGCCACTAAGAAAGCACATTTCAAATCATTACTGTCAAAATATTTCAAATGCCCAGTTTGGCTTTGAGAGTTTGAAGATGTGAACTGCTTGTGCAAATTCAAACCTGCATAAATATTGGGTTTGACTTACACCCTGTAATGTTTGAACATCCATAAGCAGAGCCCAAATGAATTATCTTCTGCTTAGCAGCCAATGAATCCATACATTTTAATACATTTTAAGTAAAAATGTATTTTCTAAAGTACAGTTAACTGTTCAACATGGGGAAAAAATGTAGGCATTCTCAGAAAAATGCTTAAATGGTATCTTGTTGGTCTGAGAATCAACAAACAGTTTGTGCAAATCAAAACTGGTTCTTATGAGCTATAATGTGGTTTTATATTCTTGAGGATAAATATTTTTTATGTTCTTTTTCTATGCCTGAAATGAACAATAATTTTTATGAAGTTGGGAGATGCCACGATAAGATAACACGTTTTAATGTATCATATTTTTTGTCTTTGAGAAACCTTTTTTAATTGTCAAAACAGACTATTAGGATTAATCTGGTTAAGTAAAATTTAAATTAATGCCGACAGCTTATCATATTAAGTGATTCATATGCAGAGCATAGTATCTGTATGTAATTTAGTAAAATGCATAAGTTAATATCAAGAGTTTTAGGAAAAAGGAATTACATCAAGTGTAATTTAAACTGATTGAGATTGATTGCAAAAAGTTTTGAGTGGAGACCTGATTTTTTCACTGCACAGACTTTTCAGTATTATGGTATGTTCTTTTTTATTTACCTGATGTGCAGCTAGCTAGCTTAGTTTCCATTCTGCCCAAATTTGATCAGCTGTCTCTTGCTTTCAGTAGTTTGCTGCAATTCCTCCATATTTTTCTTTTCTGAGAGTAGCTGTCATCCATCCAGACCTTGGTACAGAAGAAAACGCAGTATTACTGCTAATCAAGGCTTGAGTTTTTCTACAGTAAGACATGGTTTTGCACAGGGGTTTTTGGGCTGTTCTGTGTTGTGCCACTCCTGTGTTTTCTGTACTTTTTTTTTTCTTAGTTTCAGTAGGCTTAATTCTTTGCTTTCTTCCATCAATGGCACTAAAATTGGTGTTCTTAATTGAGTGTAAAGCATTTACCTCAGTAGCGGTACTTGGGTGTTAATACTATGGATAAGCCAAGCAGATAATGGTAAAATTGTTGTCTAGTTAGTTTTGTTGTTGCTCATTAATTTTTCTGGCAATTAATAGATCAACCACCACAAAAATCATTAATAATTTAATGAAGAGTAACAAGAGCTCTAAATTGCTTTACATACCTGAAAAAGCATTCTTAGTCTTTCAGGCTATAAATAGGTAATATCCTGGTCATTTCGGAGTCATAAAGTTGCTACTGTTTTTTCAGAGTTGTAGCAAAATTCCCATTATTTTCAGTATATATTTTACTTAAGAAAAAATACATTTTTGTCACAAATGATGCTAAAACTGTGCAAGTGAAACATAATTTACATTCAGTCCACCATGGGAGTTAAGTGGGTAAAATGTAACAAGTATGAGCAAGACCTGGAGATGGTGTTAAAAGTGATGTGTAAACCTTTTTGTGCTATTTAAGTAGTTGAATAATTGTGGAAAATTCTAGCGGTTTTCCTTCATTTATCGTGGAAAAGAGTAGTTAATTCTAGTTGCCAGGCAGTTCTGGTGTTTTTTTGGAAAAGCTGAGGAGGAGTTAAAAGTTACTGTTTTTGAAAGCTGTAGACAGCATATGTAGAACTTACTATTGGGGAAGAATATATTGTGAAATAACATGTTTGTGTTGGTACTCTGGGATAAATCCTCTGTATCTCTTACATGGTCCCTGGTTGGTGTATTGTGGATGTGGTTGTTTTTTGGACTCTTGTGTGGTGCAGATTTTTACCTTTTCTACCCCTTTTGGTTTCTTATCTTTTCTTGGTTTTTATCCCAGTTCAATTAAAAGAAAGCTTTCAAACATGTCAAGGTTTATTTTTCATTAGTCTAATTAGAATTTAAAAATTTTTGTTGATCTGTAAGAAAACTGTTCAGTCACAGACTACTTGAAACATATGGAATTGAACAACTGTTATTAGGCATGTTCCATGCAAAACAGAATCTAGAAAATCTTACACCAAAACACACAAAGATTTCCAGTTTTTTATCCTCGAGAAACCAGGGATAGAATTCAGTTTTGTCTTCACATCTCTAGTAACATCATAAAAGGCAGTAATTATGAGCTTTGTATTCAGGAGGAAGGACTAGATTCTTCTGGATACAATTTATACAAATTATTTCTGTACTTGAAAAAAACCAGTGGTTTAGAAATGTGTGTTTTTCTCTGATGTTAAAGGAAACCTGTATAGTTGAGATTTCCACCTGAGAGAGGAGTACTACTCTGAGTGAGCTGCAGACAGGGGTGTACACAACAGAGGGGAGCAGGGAGCAGGAAAGGAGAAGACTGCAGCTACCCCAGCAGGGCTCTCCTGCAGCCCCTGGACAGCTCTGTCTACAGGTAGTGCTGTTATTTACAGTGTTCCTTCTCAACATGTTGAACGCAGCTCAAGTGTAACACAGCCCTCTGAGATGGGCAGCAGGAATTCAGTCAACTGGCAGGTTAGATTAGTGTGCTCTAACTTGTAACTGCAGGTAGGACACCAAGGAAAGGAAGCAAACAAGACAGATGGAGGCAGATAAAGGGAAGAGGGAATGACATCATACAAATTATGGAGGATGGCTGGGAGAGGGCTTTGGAATGTTGTTCTAGACAGCTGCTTTTGAGATGGATTATGAAATTACATTTGTATTCTGTGGTAGCTGGCGTTTAGTTCACAGCCTAAATACCGCTGTTTGTTTTGCACATGTTGCAGTTGATGGATTGATACTTTGTTCACCTTACAAATTAGTGACATTTCAGGCTGCTTGTTTCTTGTAGTAAAGCTGAGTTTGAGATTATGGACTAAGTAGTAAGGTCATGGATCACAACAGTGATGTAGAACCACGAGGCTGTCATGTTAACAAAACCCAAGTGCTGTATTTTAATGATTGGTAATCACAGTGAAACAGGGAAGTATATGGTGCATTAGGTTTAAAACAGAAGTGGAAGAGTTGAATAAATTAAATATTGACAGATTCCCAATACATTGTATACCAGTTGTTTAATGGCAGCTGATAACAAGGTGATCAGTGCTGCAGCAGAGGGGTGGTTGGCATGCTGTGCATTCAGTCAGCAACAAATGAGCTGGAAAAGATCAATTCCAAGAAGCACAGGCACTGTAGCTCAAACACAGAGAATTTAATTAATATCAGTGGCATTTAGCCCAGCATGGGTTAGTGCTTCTTAGTCTTTTACTTTAAATCCTACTTGGATTTGTATTTTCCTTAGTTCTTGCGACATAGCAATAATGTTGTTGTAATTATAATAAACAAGAAGTGAGGCATGATAGTTGTACAAAAATGTAGAAAAAGATGTAAACAGGAAAAAGCAACGAAGATGAATTTATGGCAGAAATAAATATGCGAAGGATGAGAGAGCTGAGAGTTCAGTTGGGTCAGAACTGTTCAGTCCAGGACCCTCCAAGCTTTTGTGTAAGAGCACAAGCACTGATGTGATCTGGTACAGTTGTGTTCTTGTGTTTCATAGTTAAGTGTTGGTTTGGCCTTTAGCACAACCAAGAGCAGTATTAACCCCCTGTGACCATTCTTTACTGCCATTTGAAGCAGTCCCAAGACGAACATGCTTTGGAATGGTGTTTCCTGCCATTTTCAAGACTAATCATGGAGCAAGTGCCCCTGCAGGTTGTGATGGAAGCTTTGCTCAGACACCTCTGTTGACTGTGAGCAGCTGAGGACACAGTCTCAAAGACAAAGGGGGCTGGTATGGTTTTATGAACAGCAGTGCCTGGGCGGAATGGGGAATTTTCCTTGTAGCCAGAATTCCAAAATTGGAAAGTAAGCGCCTGAGACAGTAAAAAATCCTTAGTAAACTGCCCTGCTATATCACTTCTTAAGTAATGCTATTCTTAAGATATGAGATAATTCATTTACATAGACTTTTGAACAACTCCTTAATTTTGATCCTCAACTTTCTCAAATTTAAATTTGTTTTTGCATTTTGTTTTCATTGTGTGCCTGGAAATATTGGCTGAGGAGGTGGGAAGATGAGCAGACATAGCAGGATTCCAGTAAATGTCATTGGAAGTTTGACACAATCAATATGTTTCTCCATCATGCTAGGATTCTTTCAAATTGGCATTTGCTTCCCTAAAGCTGTTCTGTCAGAAGAGTTTTGACCAATTCTGATATCTGCAGGACAAAGCAAACTTTTCCTGCAAGAGGATTTATTCTGCTTACATGTGCAGCCTGAAAGCCTTAAAAGCAAATACTATGGAGAGGATTGAAAATTCAGTTCTTCAGCAAAGAGGAAGGCATGCAGTGATTTTCTGTGGGGAAAGCTGGGAAACTGTACTGTTTTGCCTAGCAGAATTATTCCTACTTGATAATTAGCATGGGGAGAGAATCAGAAGAAGTGCTCATTTTATCTGCTTCCAATTGTGCATCTTCTGTGATCTCCATTTCCCAGAGACAAATTTCTATCCTGTGTTCTCTTTGCTGCTTGCTTTCCCCTTACAAAATCCTGAATAAGAGAGCAGAGAAGTGGGGGATTTCTTGTATAAGAATATTGTCCTGTTTTTCAGTTTACATCTAAAAGCTTATACTTTGGGCCATTACAATTGGATAAATAGAAATCTGTATATCTGTAGAGAAAAGGTACAGTTAAGTACATTTTTATAGAGACAACCTTACAAAAGAGAATAGTAGCCTGGGCAGGGAGAGGCAGAAATAATGCATGTAAATGTGGAAAGAGCTGACAAATGGTATTTCTCAACAAATGGGCTGATTTTGTGATAAAAAGCTCTGAACAGTAACCCCCAAGGAAATCAATTCCCAAATGGCTGTATAATCCTCCGAGACCAGCTCCAGTCCTCCTTTGTCTCTAATTGCATTGACAGCTGGTAGTCCCAACTTTCTGGCAATTTATCTCCCCACTGCATATTTATTGAGAGATTTCTTGTCATAGTATTGACCATACATTAACAAGGAAGTGGTGGATTATAGCAAAATCCCTGTGGTCCTGACAGATGTTTTCTTGGTACAAGAGCTTGTGCTGACAGCATATGCACGACAGAATGAAACTTAACATTTTTGAATCAAAATGAAGCATCAGTTAAATGGAAGAATTGAGTCAATGATCTATATTCAGTTCCCGATTCAAAACCAGATTGTCATGGTAATTTTTTTTTTAGAGACACATGCAAAATTATATGGAGATAAACATGCAAAGCTAAAATAAATGTAAAGTGAATGTTGAGATGATTATGGTGATTTCAGTTTCTTCATAAGAAAATTATGCAGAAGAGAAATTATGGTGAAATAGGACTTACAAATCCAGTTATATATTTTTTGGTGTATGGAAGTCTTTACGAAAATTTTAAGTGGTTTATTAATGGTGTGATCAAAAAGTCCAAATAGATAAACCAACTAAAACCAGCTTAGTAATGTTTATCCTTGATTCTTTTATGTGCACATTAACATTTCATCTCTTGGTCAGGCCAAATCCATTCAACTTTTGGCAGGTATAAGGAGCTAATATCTCTTTACAAAGTCAGCTTGGTAATAGTTCTCTATTCTTTGAAAAGAAGGTGCTTTCTAAAGTGCTTTGCATTTTCTTATGTTTTCTACAGACCTCCAAGTGACCCAAAAAAACTCACAATGACCACAGCATCAGGTCATTTAGATGTTTCCAGCTCGGTTACCGTGAAGGAAAACTCATCCCTCACTTGCTGAACACATTTAGCAATGTTAGAGCCTTATGAGGCTCTTTAACCTTCATCATTAAAGCCCTGCATGAATGGTGCTTTCTGTGTCTCAGGTCCTCTGGCTCTCGGTTCCCCTGCTCTGAAGTTCAGCTCATGTTCCATAAGTAGTTCTGGTTTTACTTGTGACACAAGCTGCAGTGGTTGGCAAGGCTCTTCTCCTGCAGACTTGACTTTGAAACTTCAGCAGTTGAGGAGGTAATGAACCCAGTAATGACAGAGCTCATTAGGAGCATTACAGCTAAGTGCTATCAAAAGCCAAGGAATGCAGTTTTAGTTAAACACTAGCATAGAATTCAAACCTAGCATCCTGCTTCTGAGGTTTACAGCGTAGTTCAACGAAGCACAGCAGCAAAATTCCCTAACCCATTATGGGACCAGGACTGTGTTTAGATGGAACAGAAACCAGAAACAGAAAGGAGTTATTAGGGCAGTAAGGATGCGGTTTGGATGGTCATTCAGATGGAAGTGATTCCCCTAGAGGTTGTATCTGCCTCTCTGCCCTGTGGGTTTTACTCAGTACAAGTATCATAATAAATGAATCTTTGGATTTTGTACAGCCCTAGATAAGAACAGGTTCTGCTTTCTGGTGTGGCTTCCTGCTGAGCTTGGTCTCATACCTCAGAGCATATGTGGCCTCTTGAAGAAATTGCATACGAATGCAGGAAAAAAAATCCCTGTTGTAAATGAGAGGGCTCTTTTTCTTCAGTTGTGCATGTTCTCGATGGTTTAAGAGAATAAAGTATGAAGAAAGCAGCATAGAAATTCATGAAGCAACCAAAGGGCAGATGTGAGGACAGGGAGGAATTTGCCAAACAAGGGGAGAACTGATTACAGAACAAGACAAGGGTCCATCCTGTGGAAGGCTGGACGTGGCATTGCGGAGTTTGGTGACAAAGGTCGTTGTCCTGTGCCCACTTAAACCAACCATATGTTGGTTTACCTGTAGACTTCATGAGACAGCAAAATATTCTAGATGCATAAACAGACCTTATCAATATCAATGATTTTCTGCTTCACCTCTAAGTGAAGAAACTGTGCTTTCTGGACATTATTTTACAAATTTTACTGTCTTTTCATGGCAGCTTGTTTGCCTGAGACAACCTATCACAGGCCTTCCCCATAAAGCACCTTTACTTTCTCTTTCTCAAACATTTATCATTTAGTACACTTTGCCTATGCTTCAGAAGAAAATCAGATTAGGAGGAGACAAGGTGTTCTTAACAACATCTTTTACTTTGAGAGAGATATGAGCGTTGATTTGATTTTTAGTCTGTTGTGTTTTATGGTCTGCATTTTGATTACATTTGATTAACTTAAGGGGAGGCTATGAGAGATGAAAGATTAAGTCATGCTATTTTGAGGGAGATAAAGGATGATAGATGACAGCAACTGAATAACCCACTTGACCAAGCTAATGTGCTCAGTAATCATTAGTCACCTGTGTGATGCTCATGGTGCTTCATCATCTACAAATGAGCATTGCAAACCTGATTTATAATAGTTTTTTAAATAAAAGCACAGATCTCTGTCTACCTAGATTTAAAATCGCATTTAATTTGATTATTTTGATAACAAGAGGTATCTTGGGGATTAATAGTGAGTATCCAAAGCTTTTTAAGTTTAAGCACAAATACTAATTTTTTTCAAAACATATTGAGCATTTATTTGTGATGTGACTATTTCTGTACTGACTGTGCAGAATTAGAATTTTGCCAGTGTCATAATCAAAAGGCTGAGAATTACATGGGAGAAGTAACTGTAATTTTATAATTAAGAATAAACTTAAGATGACTGCAATTTTTCTGGGTTATGTTTGTCCTGGAAAAAAATCCCCACGTGGACCTTGTGTCACATATGCAAGTGATTTATATCTGTCAGATTTTATAACCTGACTTCTTAAGTCCTATGGATGCTGATAAGTAGATGGAGGTTGAGCACGTTGCTTCTTGAGAGTGCTTTTGGCAGTCATCTCCAGGGTTGCTATGTTACAAATAATTTTTTTTACTGTTACTGCTGGTTTTGGTGGGGATATGGCCATATTAGAGAGAGCAGGATCTAAGGTTGGCCTTACCTGGGCAATATTTATAGAATCAAAGTTGGCAGCTTTCCACTGTTCATATTTGTTTGAGTATTTAAAGTCTATTTAGCATTCCAGTCTTTCTCAGAAAAAATAGCAGTTGTCGCTTTAATTGTGTTATTTTTAGAATTACACTGTTGATGTTTTGTGATTTTATTTATTCTGGGTTCAAGGATCAACAGCAATAAAAAGTAAAGGTTGTTAATCAAATAATGCTCTTTTGGAATTTTCAGGAGTCTGGCAAATGGCATAAGGTTTCCTTTCAAATGTGAACTAACCTGGGCTCTGAGTGAGCCTCTTTAATGGAAAGGGCAGCTTTTGAATGCAGTCCCTGAGAGTAATTACCATTTTCTGGACTCTTATTAGCATGCCAAGTGGCCAAGTTGCATAGCAATATGAGCCTTGGGAGCCAAGAGAGGGGACAGTAATGCATATGTTATTGTAGCTTGTGCAATAATATTTAGCTGTATCAAGGGATGCATTGGAAAGACTCCTCTGGCTTATTCAGAGTAAGTCACGGCCAACTAAAGTTTTCAGGCCTGGATTTTGCTTCTGTTGTAATGGAGGATTTGCATTTTCCTATTCTTACAAGCTTTTTTAGACTCATTAATCTTTTAAAGTAAGAGATTAAACCAAGATTATAAATTAGTTGTGACTTTGAATTTACAGTTTACAAATGTACTATATGTGTAGCCTGAAACTTGCAGAAGTTACAGCAGGGAAGGAACAATAAATTTTCAAGACTAATGCTTCTGTTGTACTATGGGATTTACTCAGATCAGCTGTACATTGGATACAATATATTTGGGGGGGTATTTTATTGCTCTTGATGTATTGTTATAACTGTAAAACTTGGTTGAAGGCAGCAGTATATTTAAAAATTTGAGTGGGATGTTTTTCTTCCTAAAGTAACATGTGTTTCCTTTTGTTACTTAATTTCACGTATTTTTGTGACACTCCTGTATGTTGTACTCCTTTTGACATTAGTGGATTTTGACTCATTCTTCTAGCTGCTTTGGAAAACCTCCTTATATGTTCCATAATTTCAAATTTTTACAATAATGGCAACCACATTGCTTGGTGTGAAAAAAAATAAACCCAAACCAAACCCGGATGAATAGGCAGGCTTTCCCAACATACTGTATGAATACTGAGAATTTTAAAGCAACTTCTTCGCAGTATCTGGAAGAAAAGCCTGAACCTTTGACCACAAGGTCACTCTGGTTTTACACAAATTTTGTTACTGCACATGAGATAATGAAAGGCGATATGTTAGAGTTTTAAAAGAGGAAATGTGCATACACGTGGCATGTGGAGATGGAAAACTTGAGCCTGAAGTGTTTATGGATGTTTGTTCTGGTATAATCCTGGAAGTATAAATGTACTGGATTGAGGGGATTTTTTAATGAAGTTACTTACAAGCCTTTAAAACATATCTTAAAATCTCTTGATAAGGATCGAGATGGACACATCCTTGTCACAGGCTTGAATACAGATTTATGGATATACTTATTCTCCATAAAACTATTCTACCCAGATTTTGAGGCCAACTCTTCTGGTACTTCTATTATTCTCATTCTTTCTCCTGGAGTCACACTTCTGGCTAGGGACAGACTTGAGTATAGTTAGAAATCACTGAAAAGCTTTCACCCTCTGTCTGTTCTCTGTGTCTTAACTGTGCTCTGTACAGAGTGGATCTAAGGCAAGAAAATGCTGTGTGACAGATGTGATGCTTCTGGGAAATCCTGGAGAGGAAATCTCAGGGATGTTACTGTAGCCCAGATGTAGCCAGCTATAGATGGGGTGGCAGCAGCCCAGATGTTGACATCCAGTGGCTCACCAGACGTCATTATTTCTCGAGACTGTGCAACACAGATGACAGGCAGACACACAAATGACAGGCAGAGAAGCTTTGTCTCCCTGAAACTCTGTTCTGCTGTAGTTATTTGTTTTGTAGAGGATCGAAATACTGGGATGGTGGACTGTAATTACATGAAATGATGGTAAATACTCAAACTTTCCTGTGTATCAATTCATCAGTGCTCTTGAAAGCTTCATGGGAAATAGTGCCATATAAATTGTAGGCCATGTCATTATGGGAGACATTTATCTTTGAAAACATGGTAATGGTTTCATATAAACCATAACCTGATTGCAAGTGTTTTCTTATTTCTAATATATAATTTTGTAAATGTATTCCCACTGTGTAAGTGCACAGCAAAAATTTGGCAATGACCTGTATTGCTTATTTCTATTTGTAGCTACCATGACAAGGTACTGCACTCCAAACTGAAATTGAATAAAGTAATAGGGAGGCAGAGCCAGTCATTATTTCAAGTGATTATTATGGACTTCTGCTAGGCAAAGATGGTCCTTCCTTAGGTCAGGTCAGCAAAACTGCTCAGAAATATCCTGAGATGATGCTACTGTGGAAGTTTTACCAGGAAGGAATTTAATATCTTGATACAATTTGATACTTATCTTTTGTGGAATAAAATAGCTCATGGGAATAAAAGTCTCAGGAGTGCATTGTGCTTACACAAGGGAGCATTTCTGTTAGAATGTCAAATGCAAGATGGTCAAGTTTTGGTATTTTTGGACTATTTGCTGTTACATCAGTTTTCTTTCCTTACAGGAATTGACAATGAGGCATTGGAGTATGTTAAACAAGCACTCAAGGGGCTGTTTCCAGATAAGTGAGAGTGCCAGTTTGCCTTTCCTTTGATGTGAGCATGAGGAAGGCTTAGGAGGGTGCAGAGGTGCCTCTGTGCGTTTGTTCTGGTGTGTGTGCTTCACCCTCAACTCAAGAAGTTGGGAGTGGTTGGCACTTCTCATGAAGTCAGAGTTTTTACTTTCTCAGACTGTCTCCTAATGCTTTCCTACATTCACTTTAAAAGCAGTGACATTTCAATTGGAAATCTCCCTGGAAAATTTCTCCACACTGTCAAAATATTTTTCTTTGATGTGACATTCTATGTTCCTTTTCTTATTTTTGCTATTACTGCATATAGAACACTAAATTCTTTATCTTCATCTATCTATGAGTTTTCAGACTCATGTCCTCCCTCTGCTTAGCCATCATTTGCCAAGTATGTCCCTGTACTAATGGCTATGGAGCAATATTTTATTTCTGTGTGGGCTGACACGGACCATTAGATCGTCCTTGAAGTTCAGAGAAGGTTTATGACAGTCTGCCATGCCAGATACAGGTCTGTGTTGGGTGGGCATGCAGTAATCAGTCTCCTATCCCAAAAATACGAAAGATTAACTGGCATATTGTACTAGGAATGCATCTTATTGACTGTCAGTTTAAATGAAAATGCTTGGTGCTTTACATGCAAAAACTTCAACTTTGAATGTTCTTGGCTATCTTATGAGCAAAACTGTTAAACCTCATACTGGGTTCAGGGACAGAGGTAGTTCCTGTTCTGCTTTTTAGCCTCACACACAGCTTTTGGATTTTTCTACGCTTTTGCTCCTTTTTCTGGTGTTAGCTTAAAGGTAGATGCTAATGATGTCCAGGAGTGGTGCTTATGTGGGATGGCTTCATCATCCTTGTACATCATGTTTTGTGATATTTTCATGGAGTTGGACTTAGAAAAGACCCGCAAGTATCATCAAAGTCAGGATATTCTATGATTTAGTTGATTAAAACAGGGCTCACAGGCAATTCTTTTGCTATTAAATGTGCTCATGTGTTAAAGCCACAGGGAAGGCCTGAGATTAGGAGGAAAGGGGAGTGGATGCACAATTTAACAGTTCACCTTCATATATTAGCATCTCATGGCCAGGAATCAAACATGACTATTTAGTATTTTATTCCAAGTCTTATGATAATGAGCTTGCTAATAAATCAGCTGGAGATGACACTGGTGCATTGTCCTCACCTGAGACTCTGTTCCTAAGTTTCAAGAGACTAAAGTACCTTGTGTGAATAATCTAGTAAAGTCTCGTAAAATTCCATTGTTAGTTATGTTTAAAAAGTAAAAATAAAAAAGTTAATGGCAGTATTAGCACTGTAAGATTTGGATCCACAAGTAGTTTTAAGAAATGCTGAAAAGAATCTGACAGCTTGGAGAATAAGAAAAATTTCTCTTGAGCACTACCTTGCAAATACAAATCAGGAACTCAAAGCTTTGTCTAAAATTTGAAATTTAAATTGTTCCCTCCTCTCGTGTCCAAATTCACATCCAATCAGTTACTCATCATAGACAAACCTCACCTGCAAAATAAAAAACTATTTCTGTTAGAGGGTAGAGTTACCACCACCAAAGCATAACACCTCTGGAATAATCCTAGAAATAGTCTATATCATTCTTCTACTTGAAATGAGTCCTGATCCAGAAATTCAGAGGGTCACAGAAAATTATTATCCCCCTAGAAAGAATAAACCCTTCAGAGAAAGCCTTTAAAACCCTGAAAAAGTCTATTGAAAGCAGCAGTGCTTCCATAAAAAGAGCTAGAACGCGTGTTATAAGTCTCCACTGAAATGGGAATGCTCTTTCAAGTGCTATTGGCTTTGGTGGAGAGAAGAGGCATGAAGTCTTCTGGGGCCATTTGCTTTCCTTCACTCATCTTTTGTGCAATGTTTGAAATGTTCTCTCAGACACTGAAACCCTCTCCATTCTGTCTCTGAAAACACATGGTTTTCTTCTCAGTTCTGGGCAGTGCGCTTCAAACCACATCAGGGCAGCATTTGAAAGCACAAGATACGTGGTGACAAGGCTGAAAGCTTTCTGTCTTCCACTGCTCACAGGCAGTAAGCAAACAGTTGTTGTTTTAGTCTTGATCCTCGTTCTCTCTTTACCCTGGGAATTGCTTGAAAACACTTATTTAAAAAGTGAAATGCAAGAGCCATCTCGTTAACAGCCGTGAGTCTCGGGGGACCTGCAGGTCACTCAGACAGCAGAAATTAAACAGGTAATATCCTGCAGTGACTGAAAAAGGGTGGGTGGATAACCACAGCTTAATAGCTACAAAAATTGCACAGAGTTTATTTAAGATTCTTTCTGAAATCCTGGAAATAAAAGCTTTATACCCAGTCCTTCAAGGAGTTTCACATTTTATCTCAGTATGGTTATTTTTATTGAACTCAAAACAAGCACCTACAAATAGCCAGCCAGCCATTTTCATTATGGTGTGCTGAATCCATTCTGGGTGCAGAAGTACTTTTAAAAAACTGCTGTGACTTAATATTATCAGAGTCTGTCTGAGATTAAACCTGAAGAGATCGAACAATTTTTGTTAAGCCCATAGCAAAAACCACCCAACCAAAAAAATTCTAACCTCAAAATGAAAAAAGCAATTGCATTTTACTGTAGAACTTTCCCATTATCCCCTTCTGTTTGAGCTAGGGGGAAGAAGTTTCCTGTACAAAAAAGGAATAAAATAAGAGTGGAATGGAGGGAGAAAAATATATGACTAATTCAGACTTAGATATTACCTTTTACACAGAAAATTTAAAATGAGAGGGGAAGAGGCAATATGTTATTGGAATAAGGAAAACATCTCTACTTGGTCACAAAATCTGAAATAGAGCTAAAAACACTCAGCTTTGTAGATTGGATGTACAGATGGAGATAGCCAGGCTACTTGACCTAATTTTTTTGGGTATTGATAATAAATACATGCAGAAAATAAATCTATTTGCATTGAAATCTGCCAGAGGAATCTTTAGTTTGTAACTTCTCTGTAAGGACGCAAGAAGGTTCAAACACAGGTGACAGGTAAATGCTTGAATTCAGTCTGAAAAGCAGTAACACAGAAGCTGGATTGGTCTCATGGGCATTTTTTGAATGAGCTGGTACTTTGTGTAATGCATTCCTGTCCTCCAGGCCACTGCAGCATTTCAGATCTGCACATGAGGGGTGCAAGGAGCTGCCTCAGAACATCAGGTTCTCACTGCTGGACCAGACCCACAGCTCGGGGGCAGTGTACTTGTTTAAAGAAAATACTGTTTTCTCCCCACACTGGACCACTTTTGTAACTGCAAGGGGCATCTCCTTACCAGGATTTGAAGTGGAGCCTGGGTATTTTTATTTATGCAATGCAAGAGTGACTGCTGGCAATGCTCAAGATGATATGTGCCCTAACAGCAGAATACATGTGACCTGAATGTGGACTGCAGCGTGAGGCGCAGTATTTATGGCAGATGATTTCTTCTGCTTTTGATGTTATGCCCTCTTTTTAAAAATCTGTCTGGCACAATCAATGGGATGCCCAGTGTGACACTGGGATTTTTTGAAGCTTTTTACAAGCTACAACTCTCCTTCACAGCATCTCGGGGTGCGGGCTGTCAGCATATGTAAATGTCCCGCAGGTATGATATTAATGCCAAACAGCATGGAAGCTTTCCCTTACTTCAGAGGTCACTGGATATTTTGAGAAACACCACGTGTGGATGAAGAGGTCTGCATTCCTTCATGAGTTTGAATCTTTCTCAGTGAATGTACCAGAGTGGTTGGTGTGGTGAGCTAGCTGGAGTTTTCATGTTAAAACATTAATTGGCTATCCTCACGTGGGCATTCTCTGAAATAATTTTTGCTTATTTTTCATATATGTGTGTTGTTTGCACATGTTGAGGACATTTAAGAGGGCAGATTAGTTACAGGGAGAATACAATTTGTCAATACCTACATCTTAATTTTTGCCAACTTTATCAGGGTAGAAAACTTGGTGTTTATTAGAGGGACAAAGAGGTAGAAGATGAGAAAAGTACACATCTAATGCAAAGAATAACCAACTGTCTTTTATGTTTATTTCTTTGTCAGTCTGAATTTGGAAGAAAAACGAGTTCCTGTGAATGTAAATGAAAAGCATGTGAGATCCTTTGTTTTTTTGACACATGGCTTATGGTCTGCAGTACGCCCAAAATTGGAGTAAATATTTGAAAACAATAGTTAGAGTATTGGCCCTAAACTAGGACTCTGCTGTTGTAAGATATGTTGCATGTTATGCTGGTTTAGCCCGTTTCGCCTTTTTTTCTCCCAAATTCCTATCTCCCAACTGGCGAATGTGAAACCACCACACATGTTGTGGTGTTGTGTCTATTCAGTGCCACAGAAGTCAGATGTTCAAATGAAGTTTGAATTGAACTTTCAAGATTAATTAGGAAATGGTAAGGTGTGAAAATGCCCTCACCCTTGTGTTCATCCTGAGCACAGTAAACTTCCTCAGGCCGGACTGGCTAGTCATGGTATTGTGTAAGTTACATCTGCATTCAGTAGTTCCTACATTAGAATGGATGTTACTATGCCATGCATGGAATTCAGCTCTGGATCTAAATGAACCCTCATTCAGAGTAGCTTCTGAAATGGGCAGTTTGAGTCCCTTTTGTGAGGCACAGATGCTTGCTGTTTCTTGACTTCTAAATATTGAGTAAATCTATGCATCTGTATATACTTAGCCCACTTTAGAAGTTCTGTTTGCTTAACAGTTTTCCTGCCCTGTAGTTTGTCTGAAATTTGTTTCTTGAATATTATTTTGGGTGATGAAATATAATTAATATACTACTTTAATTTATTATTTTAAATCATGCGTTACTGGAGTATTAGTACTGCTGAGTTATTTCCACTTCCCAATAAAGCTAACAGAATTAAATTGCTATTTTGAATATTTCTGAATGTAACTTTCAAGGTAACATACCCACATTTTAATGGGGAAAGTTCCAGTAGCAACTTCAAATTGCCACGAGCTCCAGTTTTGTATCAGTTCCATTGGTGTCTACTCTGATCTTTGGTGAACACCTCTGTTCAAAGCTGGAGCTGGAGGACTAATTTGTATGGCCTAGTTACAACTGGATCTTAAAGCAAGCTTATCTTCTGTTGTCTCTGCTCTCCTATTGCATACAGAATGTGCTGTGACAGACTCCTGTGCATAATGCAGGATTCTTCCCTTTATGGTAAATTTACTGTGCTTAAAGTGCTCTTAATTAGCTCAGCACATGTGAAGAAGCTCGCAGTGAATTAGACTCCATTCTCCTCTCACATAAGCTGTCCCTGTTGTGTTTCTCTTATTCATGTCAAACCCTTCAAAGATGCTTTCCCTGAGCCACAAGCTGTGATGTGAGATTATTAAAGGGTCTTCACTTGATCCTGGCTTCTGGTCTTCGGGGGGGAAAAACAGTCGGTGCATCAAAGAGAGGTGTTAAACCTTAATATGTTCTGGCAGAAAGATCTATAGCCAAGTGGAGACAAGCTGTACTGATATTGATACAACATGCAGCTATTTCAATAATCCATTCAGGATAGCTCCTGTTACTGCAACACGGAGCTGGGACCAAGTTTTCTTTTGCTCTCCAAGTTAGTTATATCATTTCTGTAAGCACTGTGGGAGAGGATGTAGAATGGATCAGAGCAGTAGATAAATTAGACAAAGGGAAAAGTTCAAGCAGATAATTAAGGTCTTACCAAAACCTAGTAGCAAAACTAATCAAATTCAGTCCATGTGTGCAGCTAGGAATGAGTTTAAGTAGCTGGATCCCAAGGCAGTTAAGGTGTTGGTGCAAAACAATAACCATTTAGCAGAATGAAAACTGAGACTTAAGTGATTTCCTTGAGGCTGTGCAGTGAAGTCAGTAGTTTTCAAAACCTAGCTTTTAAAACCTTGTCCTGCCTACTAGGCCACCAGAGTACAGAAATGTCACTTCTAGGAAGAGCAGGATTTGCTTTAAATATAGCTCAACTAATAGTGAAAATTAGTTGAAGAGTGGCAGATGTGAACAGATTTGCTCTTCGTACCTGTACTCTAAAGCTAAGCAATATTGTACATTTATTGTCGTTTGGTGGCATAGAAAATTGCTGAAATACCCTCAAGTACTTTGGAAACTGTAACTCCAAAACATAGGTGGTCTTTTCTTGTGCCCTGCATTGTGTATTATTGAGCCATGCACAGAACAAAACCCTGCCAAATGGTGATCCATAGCCCAGACTAATCTCTGTAGAGCAGATGGGAGTTTGACAGGGGAAGAGACAAGCTGACAGCTTTTCCTCAAATAAGAGTCATACAGTGTGTTTCCAGTGCCAAGCTGGATTTGACATTTAATTAAAAATTTACCTCAGGAAAAAAAAAGAGACAAAAAAAATGCCACCTCCACGGCCCCCCAAAAACAACCTTTCACACATGTCCTGGTATAGATAGAGAATCTGTTTGGTCTTATTTAAACCAGAACCCCCAGTGCCCAGAAATCCATCACTGAGGAGAGGGCAAACACTGAGATACTGTGGGAAATGGAGTCAGCATTAAAAATGTGTTTGGGCTGGTCTGTGACTGAATTTGGCTTGAAGATACAGTGGTGCTTAATAAGCAAAATGAATTATAAATATTCATCCTGAGCTACTATAGTTAGAATATAATATGAATGGTATATATTCTGATAGGTTTGAGTACAGTTTTGTGTCTTTTTTTTGTGGGTTTGTGAAGTCAAGAGTATTGAAGCTACAGGAAATTCTTGCAATTGGAATGATGTTCCTGCATTTCAATTTTCTTTTCAGGATCACCCCATGATGCAAACCAAAAGCACCCATAGCTGGCTCTGGTATCCTTTTGATTCCCCACAGATTTTTAGGGTATATTCCTGTCTGTGAGCTGGTCCTGTGTTGCTCTCAGCTCTCCACTGCTGCTGTTCTCTTTCTTGGCAGCAGCAGTAGCTACTGACACTCGCTTCCTTTCAGGAAACTTCTCACATTGCAAGGGGAGGAAGAAACACAGGAATGGGTGTTAGAAAAGGCATGAGTTTGTGAGGAGGGTGCCCTGAATTCTCCCTGAGAAAACACATTGGTTTTCCTCAGCTTCTTTTTTGTTGCCTGCTTATGTGGAGAACCTGGAGGTGGTGAACTCAATGATGACTATATGAAAAAGGAGCACAAATTACTAAGTCTGAATTGTTCCATTTGCCATTTGGCCTGGCTTAGAATTATTTGCAGGCTTTTTGCTATTTTCTGAGGTTCAGGTTCTGTGTCAAAAAAACTGATGGTTGGGGAGGGTGGAAGAAACACAACACAAAGATCCTTGATGTTTCTAGGCGAGTTGGCCCATAAATACATTATGAGTTCTATTCTTTATATGTGTACCTCATACTTACTGTTCTGGAAAGGAAAGGTGATTAGTTCATTTTCTAGTGTTTTTCAATGTGGATGACAGATATACTGATGACAAGACACACTGTAAAGCTCTAACTTGGAGGGGTTTTGTTGTTCATTTTTGTGAACAACAAAAATGAACAACATTATTCCTGCAACCTCCTCACCATAGTAAACAAATTAAAAGATAGGTACATAATTTATTTTTACAGTGGTAATGTAAACTACTGAAGTCCTACACTAGTTGCTTCTGTCTGGGTTGGAATGTAGAACCAGTGGTTATTCCTATTTCGTAAAGGGATTTAATCACTTTGAGTAAGATTTTTAATGGTGATGAAGTAGGTGCTTAATAATGCTGAGTTTTTGTAAAGTGCTCAACAAAAGCTGCATCATTATTTCCTAGTGGAAATATCTGGAATTATCTAACTGATGTTTTTGGTGGTTTCTTAAAACCTTAGTAGGCATTTATTGCTACTTTTAGACATGGTTTCTTTCAGATTTTGTCTGTGTGGCATGTACCTGTCACTCAGGGATGCATTCAAAGTGTGTCAGTGTCCGGGGTTCCTACTGACTTGGGAAGTCTGAGCAATTGAGCCCTCAGGCATCTCTGAGCACACAGTCAGTGTTCCTCTGGCTGGAGCTGAGTGGGTTTGCCAGAGGGATGGCTGAGTGCCCAGGGCAGGGATGGGCCCTGTGCAAAGGGATCCTGTGCCAGTGATGGGAGGGCAGACTGCTCCCAGCACTGCCTGGTCCCTGTGGCCAAGTGGGGGACTCAGGATCACTCCCAGCATCTTCATTGTTCCTCCTGTGCACTGAGCACAGGTCCTGAATTCAGGCCCCTGGGATTCCCCCTGGGGACAGCAGTCCCAAAATGTGTTCTCTTGGCACCATGCTCCAAGGAGGAGTCGAAACCCTTCCCTGGTATTCTTTCCCTGGCTGCCTTTAATAATCCTTGGAGCCCTGCCTAGCTTAGACTCTCTTGGAAACAAGTTACACTTCTATTATTTGAGATGGCTATTTCATAAATAAGTACCAGATTTCAGCCATTTTGGTAATTGTCTTAGTAGAAAGAAGCCTTTGGAACTATTGTTTCTACTTCTGTTTAATCCAGGATAATACTATTTCATACTAAGGGGGATTACTACTGGTTCTGGCTTTGTTGTCTTAAAGCACTAGCTGTATTTGACATTAAAAAAAACCAACCAGTAGCAACAATAACAACTAAAAATCTGCCATTTCTCTGGAGAGTCAAGATGAAGCATTAATATAATGTGCCCCTGTAGAACATTTAAGTCCCATTGACAATATATCATGAACTTTTTACAGCACTTTTGACAAGAGCCAGTTAAGACACTTTTTATAGACTTTTTTTTTTTCATTTTATTGAATATTGAATTTAATCCCTGTGGAATTTTAATAATTTTAACTGCAGCAGGAAAAGATACTTGTATCCAAGTAAAGGATGGGTTGTCTACAGTTCAGTGAGTCTTAAATTTATTAAAAGTTGAAATATTTTATAATGCTGGTAAAATTATGTGGAAACATTATTTATTGGTGTAGGGTCAGAGACTGTGAACATATTGCTGGAATTTTGGTGAATGAGAATATCCCAGCCTGTGCCCAAAGCATGTATATACTTAAATATAAACAAGAACTTGAATTGCTTTTAAGGAAAGCAGTTTTCTTGGTAATTTGAAAATTGCATCGAATGCATTGGTGGGGTCTTTCCTCTGAAATAATTCAGACACTTTTGTATTCATTGATGCCTCTCAATGTGGTAGAAGTGGCTGAATCAGTGCTGGTCTATAGTCAAAGCCCTTCACTGGCCAAGGTGACCATGGATTGCAGCAGGGCATCACCAGGAAGGACATTTCTACAACTGAAAAAGCACAGCTTCATTATATTTTGTCCAGTGCTTATATTCCTTGTGAATTAGTTAAAATAAATTCCTTTCATCCAAGCTCGTATGAGACTTTAATTGGTAGCTTTATTTGTAAAGCATTGAGAGATTTGGGGGTTTTTTTTAATCTATCCAAGAGACCATAGGAGGAGTTCACAAAGGACCTTGAAAATTCATATCAAAGACAGCAAGTCATTATCACTAAAAATGAAAATGAAAAGCAATACTGAAGTCATAAATAAAATCAGGACTGTCCTAAAATTCAGCAATAACTTCTCTCTCTTTGCACGCATGCTGTAAAGAATTGAAATTATACAGTTCAGAGCATTTCTCTTATCTAAGCAGTAAGTAGGAAAAGTACATCTTCCCAAAACCAAATGGTGCTTGGATAATTGACAGCATTAGTGCAACCTCATGTAAATAGAAGATGAAAGGTGAGAAGGAGGAAGCAAATACCAGAATTTTTATGACTTTATCACTTCTCCTTGAGAACCTGAAGATATAACACTCATAAAACATTACAGACACCAAGAGTTCTAATGAACATGCATATAGCATCATAAAGAGATGACATTTGCACTAAAGGGGACTTTATCTGTTGCATAATTGTACCTCAGCTAATATAGAAAGCTGAACATATGAGCTGCCAGCCTGACTCACTAAATCAGAGGGAGGTTATACTGCAGGAACCCAATAATCGTGCCATGGTCGTGTTCTAATGATGCCAGGACGTGGATCTGGCAGCAGCAGCTGCTGAGATGGTGCAGCCTGGGGAGCCTGGCTTACAGGAAACTCTAGAGCTGTTCATCATCCACAAGGAAGAGCAAAAGGAGTAGCAAAACAACTTAATAAGTGACAGTAATCAGTGTCTTCAAGGCGGTAATATAAAAATAATTACCTATTTACCAGCTAACTTTACATGACAGTCACAAATTGAAGAGCAAATGATTAGCTCTTCTATGGAGCTGTGATGTGTATTGTGCAGTTCTGTTTTACAGTAGTGCTGGAATTGCTGCTCCTGGTTTTTCTGTTCTGGAAGAAAGCAGTTCTTGTTTGTACATAGAGATGCCATCAGTGCTGCAATGGGATTGTGCACCTCCACAAACTGCACTGGCAACCCCAAAGTGTGAGACCATGCAGTTGGCTTGAGTCAGTAATGTGCAGGAACTGGGCATTACTCACAATTCTGCCTACAGAAAATGTCAGGGGGCCTCAGATACAGCACCATTTTTCTCACTGTGGAGTTTATAGCATCTGTGGCATCTGCTGAGCAACAATTCTGTGCACTTAGAACTAGCACTTCGGTATTAATTCTTAACAAGGCAATAATTTGTGTCTGTCTGTAGCTGCAGCTGACCTAGAGTGTAGCAGCAAATGGACTCCCTGGTGTGAAGGACCACACTGTTTTCTGCTTGTCTTCTTGAGGCTGTCTGCTTGTGTCCAGGTCACTCTTAAGATCTTGTTTTGCTTAATTCAAATCTTTTGCAGACCTTGTCCTTGTCTCTGCTCAAATACATTGGTGATCTTGCCAATGCATTTTTTAGGCTGTTAATCAGATTCCCCCTACTGTGACCTTGCAGTCAGCTTTTCTGAAGGGAAACCACCAAAGATTGTTATTCAGTCACTTCCTTTGCTGCTTACTCTGTCTTTGGGTCCTTCTCCATTTCTTCTTCTCTTCCCTGTGCGTTTCTGCATCTGTGTGAACTGATCAGTAAATCTTTACATTTGGAGCTTGCGACATCACTTGGGATTTCAGAACCGAGAAAATTTTGCTGCCTCCTAAAATTTTTAATGGACTGTAGTCTAAAATAAAAATTATTCTTTGTATTTTTCTATTTTCCAATATCTCTAATTACATCCTTGTGTTTTTCATTTGATTTTGCAAAGTATGTATTTTGCTTTACTGTGGGGCTCTGGGCTGGACCTCACAAAATTCAGGTTTGCAATGAGCAAAACTGAAAAGGAATTTGCAGAAAAGCTTTGCTCTGAAAACAGTCTCACTTTGTTTAGATTTGTCTAAGAAACATTTATTTAAATAACCAATATTCAAATCCTGGCATGTCTCTTTTCCTCATTTTAATATTAAATGGGCTTCCTCTCTGAATTTCTGTTTTCCATGTCACAATTTCTTGACATGTGCTGAGCCCTCTCCCCAAAGGAACAATCCCCTTAATGTTATCAGAGATATGAAAGCCAACAGCAAGCTTTGCTCTCAGGGCTACTACAAGATATTTTGTGGGTATTTAGCTGTTCTCAAGAATTTGTCTTTGTGCTTGCCAGACATTAAGCTTCTGCGGGGGAAAAAAAAGTAGAAAATTCATTGACACTTCATCTCATCTTTATATGCCTTTATTTTTAATAAATTTTGTAGAATGGAAGCTTGCATGTGGGTGAGAAATCCAGCTTTACAAGCCAACGAGCAAGTGTAAAATTGGGAAAGTAAGAAAATTCCTTAGGGTTTTGCCGAGTGTTTGGATCGTGCCTGCTCCCGTGCGGTGGCAGCAGTGAGCAGCAGCTGCCCGTTCATCGCTGCGGAGCCGTAATTCAGATTTTACTCAAGGCTGCAATAAAGCTTACTGAAATCCCTCACGCACACCTTGCAGTTGGATGTATGGGGAAGACATAAGGAGATAATAATCCAAAAACTTTTTAAGCCTCGCCATCTGAACTGTTCTTTCCAACTGAAAGAGAAGCTGTAAACTGTGCCAAGAACCCAAGCGCTACAAACAGTTCTGATGTTAGTGTAACTGCACTAACAATACTGAGATTTGACCCTGATGAGTTTTCATATTTCAACTCCCTGCCATGATTTTTGGAAGGGTGGGGGGATTTTAACTTCTGTTTCCTCCCCTTTTTTATTTAACCCTTTCTATATTCCAAGAAGCATTTATTACTTGGAAATATGTATAGAATAGCAGGGAAGGGAAGAAGAGGTGAAGAGACAATATGTCTGTGCAAGTTCAATAACTCCTGCAGTTATTGCTTCCTTGGAATACCTCTATGGGTCTCACTGTGCCTGGGATTTTAGTGCTTTGGATTATTGTAGTTAGAAAAAAGAAGGATCAGAGTTCTTTGTAGTCTTATCAGCAGGGTGACTAAGCTGGGATGGGAGCTGGTCCTGTAAGCTCCAGTAGAGATCTGCCTTGTGATATCCTCACAGCAGGAAAAAGAGAGCCTTGGAAGTTTAAAGTTTTGTTCTATTTGTGAACTTCTCAAAGTTGTTTTCAAATAATTTTGAAAGGTCTTCTGTACCAAATGCTTCAAAAACACAAGGACAGCAAAAAAGTATTCTTTCCCTGTGGTCTTGTTCTGTTGCAGAAAGAATATATTTGAAGCTTGCTGTTCTCACGTCCTGAAAGGATCACATTGGGATGACTTGCTGGGTTTGGTTAGAGAAATGGCAGGATTCAGGCAAAGGACAGGATGGTGGATCCAGTACTGCTGGCTGCCCTGTGAGGATGGACCTCTGTCAGTCGCTGTTTGTATCCCAATAAAGACGGGGTAGCTGATCATAACAGAGAGGATTTAATCAAGGTGCACATTATAATTGAGCATTGGGAAGCTTCACTCTTTCCACTTGTCCTGAAGGACTTCCAGGTCAATCATGGGTTTTTTTAAATTATGTTCTTCCTTGAGGAACATTGCAGACACAAATCTACTTTTGCTGTTACTTGGTTCACACTGATTTGAGGATCAATTGAGTAACCACAGGAAACAGTCCTTCATGGGATTTTTTTTGGGTTTTTTTGTACTATTATACCACTGTGGAATAGAGGGATAAGTGTGACTAGAAACCTGCAAAGCTCACACAGGAAGCTGCTCAGGTAAATAACTCCGCAGTGGATGTATTTGCTAGATGATATCTCCATTGGAGTTCAGTTAATCACTGAAGAGCCTCTGACTTGTGTAGTCTTCGTAATACACTCACAGGTGAGCTTCTCATTGTTTTGTAGTGCTGTTTGTATGACATGGGGATGTTATTTTTTTAACCTGGCAAAAAAGGCATCTGTTTGCTCTTAGTATAGTTCAAATACAGTAGGACCTGAGTTTGGTTTTGTTTTCTTCTTTACTTTGGGTTTTTTGCCAGTAGCATAAGAAATAAGACTTCATATTTATGGCTGTATTCTCTTCTAAAATAAAATGAAAATAAGTATTTTCTGCCTCATATCCCATACTGTAATAGTTTACTGCATAACTTCTGAGGTGTTTTGCCCTCAGATGATGTGCTTCTTAAAGAAGAATTTGTTGTTAAGTCTCTTACATTCCAGAGATATTTCCGAGACATTGATTCAGTGGATGATGCGTCATCTAATGTGTAAAACAACCTTGAAAATGACAATCCAGCTCTGATGGCAAAGTTCTATGACTGCCATTGGACCACAATCCTTAAGAGTTGTTTCCAGACAGCTTGTCCAGGTCTTCGCTCAGGCTTTCCAACCACTGAGGTCTGGGTAAATTGCTAGAAAGAAAGCAATTAAGAAAACAACAGATGGAAAATAACAATTCTGAGATAGCCTTTGTCTCCCTGTGCACACATTGTGGGCAGGGTTTGTGGTGTATTTCCTCCTACTGAAAAAAACCCGAAACCCCAAACTAAAACCTAGGGGCTTTTCTGCCTAAAAGATAGCTTTAGTTGCTTGTAATTCTACCACACAAGTCAGTTGGTTTTAAATTTTTCCTTTTAAGCTTTAATTCAAGCCTTTGTCTTCTTTGGCCCCTTACCCTTATGCCTGGTGCTGAGGTTGGTTGAGTAATTCACTCCTGCTGAGTATTTTTTACCACTGGATATGGCCCCTAGGTAACTTCCTCTCCAGTCACCCTCAGCAATATTAATTTTGTACAGCAACATGCAAAAAGTAAACAGTCACCTCCAGAAATACAAAAGCAACAGTAGCTCCCTGCTTCAGTGCAGTGACATTGGGTTTGTTCTGCAACACCCCTGGTTCTCACTGTGGTATCACAATCACAGGAGAAGTGGGGGAACCACGGGCAGACACCCTCCACTGGTGGCTGCTGGGTTTTTAGGAGATACAAAGGGAGGCACAGGGTGCTTCGTGCGTGTTCTGTAGCCTGCAGGAGGAATCAGATGGGAGCGATCAAAAGTGCCAAGTTGACAACTTAAACTTTGTCAAGTAAAAGATAAGAAATAGTTGTGTCACCCTGGGAGGTTCCCTCTTGTCTTCTGAGTGTGCCAGCACAGCAGAGAGAGGCATCAGGAAAATATTTTTAATACAACACGTGTATGGTGTGACAAACCTGGACTCATGTGAGGCTTTGCTGAACTACCCTTCCTGACACCAACTGTGTGACAGGAATTGCCATCAAATCTTTTCAGAGAACAGGGGTGCTAAAATCTTTGCTGAGCCAACCCATTCTTGTTGGAGGAGGGTAGAGTAAAGAAAGATTTCCAACTCTGCTCAGTTTTAGAGATAAACTGAGCAGTGCCAGTTGATGCCAGAAATTGTGCTGTGCACTGTCTTTTTCTCCAATTAAAACATACGAAACGAACTGAGTCATGGTCATGAAAATACACAACTAGATGGTTCTCTTTTTTTTTTTTTCTTTTTCCTCTTTTCTCCCTTGACATGATTTAAAATGAAAATCATGAGGCTGGAGTCTAGTACTTAGTGTGTTGTGAGTCTGAAGTAACTGTGTTTGTATCAATGCAGTTACTCAATACTGAACACAGCTAATAGGGAGATTAAAGTCTGACTCTAGGCCCAGTATGGGGGGGTTGATTCTTATTTCATTTCTTGTTCAGGAAAGTTGGGAAAGAAATGGAAGTTTGCATTCCAGGAATGTAACCTCCCAAAGCACTTCATTAGCACTACAAAAAGCTCCCATCTCTGTAGCTGACCTGTAACAGTCTGTAAGGGTTTGCAGCTATGATTGTTGTGGCTTATTAATGCGAGTTTGATTTTGCCCAGAGATAAAGCAGGGAACTAACCGAGGAATGCTGGCAGCTAAGTAGGGAGACTGCTAGAGAGACTGCAAAACTGCTTCCATCCTGCCTTCTTTCCTTAGGTGAAAATAATGCTTCTCTAAAAAATCAAACTGCCAGCACTGAGAGAAGTCACACATATGGCTGTTTTTGTACAATGGGTAATGGTTTCTAGAGGTCAGATGCATTTGTGAGTAGAAAAAAATAGCTTTGTTCTTAGCTCTACCAGTGAAAAAATATGGGCTTGATCTATCAAATTGAAATGGATTTCATTTATATCACTGTAGCTCAGGTGCTCTGTCAGGCTGGAAAATTCCCTGGAATTGTCAGTCTGCTTTTGCTTAACTGTAAGCATTTATGTCTGCTAACCTGACCATTTAACTAGAGGTAAAAGCTGTTCAATTCTTCAGTAGTTATTTTTACAGTCAGTGAGGATTTGAATTGCCTCATGACCACCTCTAGCCACAACAGACCTAAGGAGACAAAAATAAGTGGCTTACATAGGCACAGGTAGCTAAATGCAAGATGGGATGGCTCCTGTATGCTTTAAAGTCGTGGTGAATGAATAAGCCAGACACAAAAACATTTATGGGTAAAAGATCTGATCTTTGTTTAGGTGAGGAAGAGAGCTGCAGATGACTGCAGTTCTTGCTTTTGTTCACACTTCTGCCAAGTCATGGGTTGGGAAGCTTCAAAGTCCTAGACTGTGTCTTCAGGATCCCAGTGCTTAAAATGGCCAAACACTGGGCTTCGTTGTCCTTGTCAGTAAATTACTGACAAATGGGTACCACGGTTCCAGTTTTTTCTTTGGTGTCTTTTGTTCTTTGAAAAAAAGTCACCTGTGTTTTACCTGTGGGGTTGGTGCTAGTATAGTCAGTCATGATTTCACATCACATTTTGTGAGCTGGAATTATAGAAGGGACAGCCTGAAATCTCTGTTGATGAGCAAATTAGTTCTGGGGTGTACTACTGGCAAGGCCAGATTTTTTCCAGATACTGCACTGCTTATTCATTCAGAATGGAGAAAAAGTTTTGCATGTTGCCTAAGGCAGCCTACAGACCAAGTATGTGATGTAACCCATCCATGAGAGCCAACAGCTCTGAGTTCTGTAGCTTTGACTAATTATTCAATCTGTGTCATTGTGAATAGACTATTTCTGTTGAGGTGAGAAATAAAAACAGCTTTCAGGGTAGGATTTTTGTTGGCTTCATAGGGAGTTGCGTGACTAAACACTAATTGAGGTTCTGAGGTTTAGTGCTCATTTCCCAACAAACTCCTTTTGAAATTTCAGCTTTGGAATTTAAAACTTCTGTGCTGATTTGAAAAGCTCATCTGCATTTGTAATACAGAAAAGTATGGGGTTTTTTACTTTCAAATTAATACTTTTCAGTTTCTGGCTACTCATCATAATTTCCTCTATACAGGCTTGTGTTCTCACTTGGAAAAGTGATATGTGACAGAAACATTGTGTTTGTGTCCAGACTGCTGCCTGAGAAGTAAGAAGTGAATCAGGCTTTGCTCTGACCAGCCTCTGGGCTGCTCAGTTCACTCCTAAGAGGCAACTGAGCTACCTCAGGGCCAAGCCAGATGAGAGATCTGGGCTGCAGTTTTGTGTACCCAGATTACAGGGCTGGGGCTTTCTTTGCCACTTCAGGACCAAAACATTGACAACAGAAATGGCTATGCACTGTCCTGCCTCTGATCCAGCAATTTCCTTACAAGTTGGCATCCAGGATTGTTCAAAGTGGCAGCAATGACAACGAAGAGTACACAGACATAGACCTCAGTCTGTTTCTGCTTTTACCAGCAGATACCTAAGAGACAGAAATTAGTAATCCATCTTCTTATTCAAGATTTTTTAAAAAATCAACCTGAAGTGATAGAAACTGCTTTGAATAAACTGGAAGTTCTCAGTGCTGTGGAAATGGGGTAATGTTGTGCTTTAAAGAGACAGAAAGAGGGATACCATTGTGAAGCTATCCAGGTACTGCAAAAAGTGTCCTTGGGTCTCTTGGTGTGTGGTATTTGTCTCTACTATTCCTTCTTGATAGGGTAGACCTGAAGCTTGTAGAAAAACACATTTCTGTTGTGACTCAACAGAATCACACCAGATTCATGAAATTCATGTGACTTCATAGGATGGTTTGGTTTGGAAGGGACCTTAAAGATCATCTCAATCTACACCCTGCCCTGAGCAGGGACACCTTCCTCTATCTCAGGTTGCGCAGGGCCCCATCCAACCTTCCCATGGACACTTCCAGGGATGAGGCAGCCACAGCTTCTCTGGGCAGCCTGTGCCAGGGCGCCCCCACCCTCAAAGGCAACAATTTTTTCCTAATATCTAATCTAGCACTTGCCTTGCTGTCAGTTTGAAGCCATTCCCCATTGCTCAGTCACTAAATTTCATTTCTGTTGGCAGAACCATAAATTACATGCAGAGGTCATTTCCACATTCTAACACTGCCTTGTATTTCTCACATAACTTTTGAAAGTATTGAGGAAGAGTATAAACAGGAAAGGGAGTACTGACTGTACTCTGAAAGGCAGGAGAAATGAATATCTTTTTTTCTGTCTGAAGTGAAGGCATATAATTTTGTAGAGCAAAAGCTGCTGGACTAGGTTTATTTTTATTATGTATTTATCTTCTGAAATCTTAAAACTTCCTCGGAAAATGTCAGTTTATCAAATTCAATTATGCAACCTTCAGACTTAGTAAAACCTTACACTTTTCTACTTCCCACATGCTTTCTATATTTAAGAAGAGCCTTTTTTGCAGTAACTAGCCTTGACAGAGATAATTGGGAAAGCAGTTTGCTTTCTTCCTACCTCCCTAATCTATGGTTTTTTTACTTTTTGAACTTGTTCCTCACTCCAAGACAGAACACCTCCATCGAGAGAACATTTTAGTGGTCACAAGAGTTTCCTACATGAGCAGTTGTTTAGGAGTGTTTTTGGTCTAGTCTGCACTTCATTGCAATGCCATGTTGGTTTTAATGGCGTATTTTAAGACATTCCAACAGCAGTGATAAATAATGAGGAGGTGTGTCAGCACATCCTGTTTTCATTTATAAGGATTTTTCACAGCTCTTGTATTTTTCAGTGTTTTATAGTTGCCTTAGTCAACGTGTCTCACAGCATGAGGCTGTGTTCCTCCTTTTAAATCAGGTAGTAACTCTGTGTGCCAGGAAGTGTTTGGCATTGTGAGAAGCACAATGGATGACTAATTATGACACGGTGTGGCACCTGCTGGAGGTGTTTGGACAGGTTTGAGGACTCGCAGCTTTTATGCTTTGTGGTTCAAATGGGATGGCACTTTGTCAAAGGGTTTGATCTAGAATGCCTGCATGTTGCTGGTTTGCTGTGAGGAATGTTTTTTCAGCATTAGGTCAGTTACAAGGAAAGGTTTTACTTTGTTTTGTTCCCAGAAAAGATAATAAAGTTATAATTCATTGATAGTTTTACACTTAAGCATAGACTTTGGCAACTAATTTTTCCTTTTCCCTTCAGAAGGGGTCATTGCTATCAGTGGGGTTGTAGGATTGGATGGCATAAGTGTTGTCTGTTAGGACTGTTTTAAGTAGCTCCATGAGAAAATACTGCTACAGATTTTGTAGGGCTTTCCATTTTTATCTTTCCATATTAAAAATATACCTTGGTATTTTGTTTTTCACATACTACTTCTACGTGCATTTGGAGCAGCATACTTCAGCACAGTACCTCCTAGCCTATTTGGAGAAATTTGAAGTAAATGGACTTCTTTTTTTACTTTTTTTTTGAGATGAAGGGGATTAATAAACAACTACCTTTATCCAATAAAATCCTGTCAGGAAACCTGAACTGTGATTAGCTGGTATTTAGAACTGAACAGTCATGATAGTAGAAAGTGGTTTAAATCATTCATTCATGTATATAAGTGCGTTGTAAAATGTTATGTATCTAACATTGCCTGTTCCTCCTTTGAAGACACAGGTGGACAAAGGCCTTTGCAAAACATTGTAAGGCTGCAAAAAAACCAGATCGTGGCAGAGACCAAGGTAATGGCTGGAAACAGCAAAGGCACTTTCAACTTTTGCTTCCTTTGGTCCTCCCAGCAGGTGAAATCCTGTGCTGGGGAGGAGGGTCACAGCAGGGCAGCTCTCTGTGGCTGTACACAGAGCCAACACTCTACAGTGGCTGTAGAGTCTTTCCTTAACATAAAAGGAATAGGCTAAGAAGGGCATATATTAATCCTTTCCCTTTCCAGAGGTTAAGTTAATAGCAATGGTGGCAAAAGGAGCCCAGAACTCTAGTGTCAGACCAGAATTGACAGCTGGGTGCATTTCATACAATAATTAGTGAATATGAAATGTGCTGTCAGTTCTTAGGAGCAGGGCCAAGCTGGGCTCTGGTCAGATCTCTCCATCGGGTTACCTGCCGTGAGCACTGGGCTGCAATGTCAAGCTCACCTGTGTTCTCACATCTTGCTTCAATTTAGGATTCCTTTTAAACAGAGACCCAGAAAAGTCTTTCTTGCAGCAGAAGTGTGGACAGTGTCTCCCTAAGGTCAAGATGATTTACATTTGGGTGTATGAAGTGACCAGTTAAGACATCCTACTTTCAGTGCTTTTGGATCAAAGAGAGCAGTGTGGCTTTTCTGCATCCCCTCCAGACGCTGTATGCACTGTGGAAAGGGAGTGCTCAAGGGCTGTGCTCTTTATTTGGCTGTATATTCTGCAGGTGTGAGGGGTATCTGCATGTTTGGTTGGACTTAGAGGAAGGCAAGCAGGTGGGCATCTGTTTTGATGCTCCATCAGACTGCTCAGCTCCATGAAGGTGGAATCAGTTCTAGGTATGGCACGGAAATTATGAATTTAGTCACACACGCAAGAACACTTAGGGCCTGCTAAAAACATTGACCTGTAGAGGATTGATGTGGTTGGAGATTTACCTGCTGGCATATTGATGCTTTATTCCATTTCAGTTTCCTTTCAGCATTTTAGTCTTCTTGTAGATCTGGGTCTGAGATATCAAAGTAGTTGAATGAATGCCAGAATGTTGGTTTTTAAAGTCTAAGTTATTTTTCCATTGGCACGTTTTCAGAAATCTATTCAAAGGGAAAAACCTCTCTTTGATGTAATCACCTGCAACAAAATAGTAAGTTGAGATATGTTCAGACATTATTAGTCCTTTGACATTCATTTAAGATGTTTATCCTGAAGAAAACATTGTTAACAGTCTTCATAAGAATATGTTGGGTTTTACAAGCCTCTATGCATTTTAATAACTTGGTAATTACTTTTGTAATTATTAGGCAATGAATAGAAGTGGTTTAGTGAAACTGGGCCCCATATTGGAACTTCTCCTGAAAAAAGAAACATAGAATCTTCAACAATCAATGGCAAACATTTTCTGTGGCCACTTAATGAACTGTGTATTATTGTCATATATACTGAATTCTTAATATTTACTCAGTTTTTCTACAAATCAGCAGGATTTGAAATGGAGATCTTGAGCACTTTGACCACAGCACATGAAATATGCCAAGTTTCCCCTCCAGCTCTGAGGATAGTCGGTATTTCAGGGTCTCATTTTCCGTGCTGGTTGCTGGGCACAGGGCATGCAGACTGGGACACTGCCATGGGATGCCAGTGTGGGTCTGAGTCAGGGTCCACACAGCTTTTCTCCAATCCCATCCAGAGACAGTTTGCAGGAGCACCTAATGCACTTGGGCTCCAATTCCTAGATGTTCCATTGCTCCATCACTGCATGAGTCAGACTGTAATTTGGGATGAATATTAGGTCTCCATCTGTTTCATTATGTAGTGGTTCATGTGATGTACCTCCCACTTTGAAGTCAGCACAGTCTTCTTGTAACCAAATGCAAGTTGGCTCTGGTTTCTGTTAAATTTTAGGAGGTGCCCCATCTCTCAACCTTTCTTTCACTGACAGGCCACATCAAGAGTTTGCTTGGCTGGTTTTTTCTTAAAAGAAAAACAAGTATTTGAAATGTGGAGGAAAGTGAAACTGTTTTGAAGAGCCAGCTGACACTGTAAAATCTCTGCTCATATTGTAAACTTTTCTCATTTTTCTAAATACAAAATAGGGAAAAATAGCTCCAAGAGGCATGGAAAAACATATTCTAGGCAGAGTGATACAATTTTCATTTTTCATCATATCTAGCCCTTCATTTTTTTTAATAAATTCTATCTAGAATTATGCTGTATTCAATTATGCGTTTCAACTTCAGGCTAATGAAAATCTAACATTTGTGGTTGTATCCAATTAGCCCTGAAGACTGAGAAAGTATTTAGTAATCTATGCAGTTTGGCCTATATTAAGTGCTGATTGATTTAATATATGAATACATTTTATGAACTGAATAAAATAGCAAGTCAAAACCTAAAATATGTGAATAATATATTGTCATAGCTTGTATTTTATACTTACAGTTTGTGCTTTTCTGGAAATTTTTGTGGCCTCTAAACATTTAGAAATAATCTGGAGTTCCATCTTTCACCATTTCTGCCATCCTTTTGTTCAACTCATGATTTAGTTTCCTCCTCCTGTAGTTTTTCTGCCAGGTTGTTGTCATATGGAGCATGTTGATGCTGTTGGGGTAGCCCCATCCAGCAAACCTCTCTGTGTGTGACTTGTGGTTTTTCTTCTCACAGGCATTTCTAGTTTGCCTGATCTTCTGTTGGTTACCATGAAGTTTATCACTTAAATAAAACAATTATAAGAAGAGTAATAGGGGACAAAGATGGTGACTTTAAAATAAGTTTAAAGTATTTTGGGGTACCTTAACTCGAGCTGACTTTCAGCCATGTGGATTTCTTTGTGTTATTAAGGAGTGTCCCAGCTCAAGAGCATTTACTGTAAAGAACTTGAAGGAAACAGTTTAGATTCCTGCCACACTGGCAGAGATCAAAGATTAAGGATGAGGACCTGAAGAGTCAAGTCTAGGTGTGAGTAACTGGATAATCAGGTACCACAGAAAATTTGGGAACATTTGGTTTCTGTGCCTCAACAACAGAATGAGGTTGTGAAGAATCATCAGCACAGATTTGCTGAGCACAAATCACATCAAACAAATCTAGTTTCTTCTTTATATCAAAAAGGCATCAGAACAGATAAACAGGAAGAAGGAAATGTGTTTTGAATTAGGAAGCTCACTGAAATTTCATAGACAAAGGGTTGAATTTTCTAGTCTTGAGACAAAATAACCCTCTCATTCTCAGTCCAGTTCTATTCACCAGTTCTCTTGAAAAGGTCAAATGCCATAATGTTGGGGAAAACAAAGGGGGCAGTTCCCTTCAAAGGGGACAGTTAAATTTTTGGTGCCCCTTGGATCATGACAAGAAGTATTTAGGAAAATTAAGGAAAATGTCTGAATACAGCTATAGTGAAGCATATATATATAATTAATCTTGTCTTACAGCTTCCAGCCACACATTTCCATGATTCTATCACCAGTATTTAAAGCTCTAACATGACTGTATTACTGCCTATCCGAAACCTTGCAATATGTAAACTAAAAATAGCACTATATCCTTCTCCATTAGAATTTGTAAGCACAGCTTTCCTAGCCTGCAGCAACGTAGACCAAAGCATTCTTCACAAACAGCACTATTAAGCTACTCTGTGTAGCACACAAAGATGTATTAAAACAAATACAGCGTATCGTTGTCTGTCTGGATGAGGCATTGAAGGAAAAGGAATGCCCTGAGCAACACTGCCCTTCTTCAATCCCACTCAGTCCAAAAAAAAACCAGAGAGGAGAAACTGCCTCTTGCACATAAATACATTTGAAACTTTTCTAAAAAGAATCTTTATGCAGAGAGCTGAAATGAAAGCCAGGCCATAAAAAGGCTTTTCCGAGAGCAATCTCCTGAAAGTCACAGCATATCAGGGAAATTTTAAAAGTCACTGAACCTAAGTTCAGGCCCTGGCATCTTGGAGTCTTAAAATTCATGACTTCTTTTTGGTGGGAAAAGGGAGGGGGACGTATTTCTTGTACTGGGTTCGCCTTTCACAACCCGCAACCATAATCCATGCTTGTAATGCTTCAGTCAGATTTCAAAATGGGATCTGAACTGTCCTTTGGGTTACAGCTTAGGACAGATCAATGTATTAATTTAATACCATTGCTTTGTGAGGAGAGAGCCCCTGAATTACAGCAGACATGAAATCAGATCGCGGGGAGCAGCTTATACAGACACACATTCTCTGTGTGGAAGAGAAACCGGTGTTTTTACTGCTTTTTTCCCTTGGTTTCAGAAGCACTGAAACCAGACAATACCCTTAGAGCAGTCCTTGCAAAGCGTTTCAGTCTCCCAGCAAAACACAAAGCAAGAGCACCTTCTAAAACAGAACAGCAATTCCCTACAAAGTCCTTATTCACTTGGAATTAAGCTTTGGCTCCAAGTGAGAATGCCAGCATGAAGCCTGTTTTAGTCTTTAAATCAGTCAGAAAAGAGTTTGGTGGAGCCAGCAGATACTCATTGTGTTCTGCTACTCCCGCCTGTTTGAGAGGAAGTGTCCAGAAGAACCTGTTCACAAGTTCCCAGGTGCTAAACCAAATCCTTACCTTACTTGTACTCTCAGGCAGTTTTGGTTACAGCAACACTATTGCCCCTTTGTACTGGATATATGGAAGGAACTTGCTGCATAGCATTTTTCAGTTATTAGAGTAAGTGTTTAAAACAAAATGCAATCGAGTACTTAATGGAAAGAAACGTATGTATGATTTCTGGTGTCTAAATACTGCAGCAGGCAGCTGGAGTACTTGGAAAATTTAGTAGAGCTACTCTAAATTAAGACTGGGATAGTGAACCAAGAACCAGTCAGCTGATCCAAAGTAGTGAGAGCTCTAGGGATTTTTTACATGGAAAAGGCAAACAATGTTGGTATACACCACATGGAGTTTGGCTAATCATAATCCTAAATCCAAAACACAGCACTGCACCAGCTACTGGGAAGAAAATTGACTTTATCCCAGCCAAAACCAGGCCAAGTAGTCAAAATTCAAGTAGTGCTTATCAAGTCCTTCAGCATTTTCTTTATTCCATTCTTCATGTAGAAAATGTCAAGTCCCACTTGAAGTGGAGATGAAGTTTGAAACACCCAAACTACATTCAGTTTTCTCCTAACTGTAGTTCAGCTGGTAGGGAATTACAGTGTTTAAGATTTCAAAGGAGTCTGTATCCTCCAGGCAGAGTGTCCACTGAACTCCCACTTGAAGTACAGTTTATGAAAAACCTAAATCAAGACTGGGGACTATTTCAGCAGCTCAAATACAATCCAGTGCAAAAGGTAGTGTTTGCAGTTTCTGGGAGAAACAACAGCCTGTATAGATCTCTTCCCTTTACCATAGAGCACCTACAAAATATTGGTAGCATTGCACTGAGTTTGGTTATTTCTGACTAGAACAGCATGCTAACCTTTTCATTAAGTGTACTGTGACATGCTGCAGATGGGTAAGACACGTCCTTTCTCTGGCACTTTGCATTTTAGGAAGTGAGATGAAATGAAGTGGCATTTCTGCCGTGTATTTCTAGATCAGTACCGTGCATCACGCTGCCTTTCTGCCCCTCCGCTGGCTGTATCGAGTTTGCCACCCGCAGGGTGTAGCCAGTGTGATGTGTAGGGACACACCTCCCACACCTCCCAGCTTTACCCGGGGTGGAGGAGTCCAGTGAGCTGTGCTGCTTCCCTCCCAGCCCTGTGCCTTTCCAGGAGGTAAAACAACCAGTCTGCGTCTTCTTACTCGGTGCTGCTCTTTGCTGATCGTGTTAGTGAAGCTAACTAAATTATTGGTAGCACAACTGCACCTCTGCCTGTTAACAGTTTCACTGTTGGGCATGTCCACAGACCATTTCTTCAGAGTCACTGAAGCATTTACAAGCACCATCTACTGACTTGGCACGAGATTTCAGTTCCTAAGGCTCTTGGTTGCTGTTGGATTGCACATTTACAGACAGATGTTGGTAGAGAGGAGGAGAAGGGAGCAAGTTGAAATGTGTTGCTGTATGTGGACAGAAAAGTACAAGGCACTAAAATTCAATGTGACATATTTCTGTGAAGGTCAGTGGGTACATTCAGTGTCTTAAAAAGCTAAATAAGTAAACTGAACTGTGTTCTGCTGACTCCTGTGGATAGAAATGGATCTCAGGGATGCACAGTTAGCAGCATCAATAAGAAAATTCATGCTGCACCTCTAAAGCTGAGTCCTTGGGGGAAGTCTTCATCTCTTATGTGGCACACATGAGGGAATACTGATGCCCCCGTGTTTGTTAAATGTCCACAGTGTTTTAAGTTGTTTGCATTTATAATTAAAACTTCTGTTCCTTAGCATTCCTCTGATGCCCAGAAAAATTAGCAGCCTGCCAGTGCATTTCTGCTGAAAAAAACCATACTACTGTGGTTTTCTACACTTTATAGGGCTTGGATAGAATCAGATTAACTGATAACTCTTTTAGTTTTGGCTTTTGGTTCATGTTTTCTTCATTTTAGATGATAATGGTTGTGTGCCATGTCCTTCACCTTGCTGTTTTTTAGAAAGTCTTTGAACTGTTGATCCACAGATTTTTGTTGTATGGAGAACGCTTAATTCTGTTACATTAATTTTGCCAGAAAATATGTTTGGTTGTGTGAGAGAGAATAAATTTTTAGAACTTAAAGGATGGTAATAAATTTTTGTGAGATTCCTCTTCAAATCTCATGATGTTGTGAGTGTTTACTTTACTTTTTATATCAGGTTAGTCTGTTTTGTTTAATTCACTGATGAAAGCAGAAATAAACTGACAAGAAATTAAATCAGTGGAAAAGTTAGATCCAGAATGAAAAAAATGTTCACCAAGAAGCTGTGAAAGGTGAAAACTCTTGGGCTCTAGGCCATTGGTGCTGTGGTTTCTAGAGAGGCAGAGAGGATGCTGTTCCCATCCCCTAGGGTAGGAAGTGAGATCAGAGCTGGGCTACCTCAGGGGTGGATTAGAGAGCTCTTGTGTGAAAAAGTGTTTGAGATTTACTCATCTAAGGAAGTTGCTACACTGTGGATTTTTCCTACCTCTGTACATGAAAGTAACCTGTAGTGACTTCTCCAGTCAAGTGCTCCCCTTCTCTAGTCCATATCCTACTCTGTGCCTTCCATTGTGTTACTGAATTGGGCCTCCAGCTTACCAGCACTAGAGAGTGAAGGCTTGTCAGCTCTTTGATCCAGTCCTGCCACCAACTGTGATAACGTTCTGTATTACTCACAGTAGTAAACAATGGCTTTGTGGCAATCAAGAACTTAGAAGGAGCAGTCACAGCAAGGAGAGAACTTGATTTAATAAATGAACAATCACTGCACCAAAATAGATCAGACTGGCTCAGAGGTTCAAAACATTTCTTTCCCCATAGGCAGTAATTTGTAAGTAAGGAAAACAAGCAAAATCAAATAAACTGGGAGCAGAGTAGAAGAGAAACAATAGCATCCATGATGCCGGTAGTATAGAAAAGTCAGTAGCAGAAGGAGGGATGAGCTAATAAAAAGAAGGAGAGGAGAAAGGAGATGAAGGCTCCCAGCTCATTACAGCTGCTGTTGCTGCACTGTCTCTGCTTGTCAAATTCGCAGTGCAGCCCTGTTGGTATTCTCAGTGCACACACACTCCTGCAGCCGTGTGCCTTGGAAAACTTCTGGGCTCAGAAGGAGTGCGTCAGAAATGGGAAGGACAGCAGAGGAAACACCAAGTCAGTAGCTGTTCTCCCTGGAGGTGGTTTTGGTTCCATTGTTCACAAGGAAGAAACAGATTGATCTTCCCAGAAACGCTCCTGGCGGATTTGGATAAGTTTATAAGACACAACAGGATTTTGTCAGCAGTGATGAGATCTTCCAGGGAGACTGGTGATTAGTATAACAAGATTGCTGTTATTAAGAGTTAGCTGTCAAAATTACAGAATTACATGGGAAAAATTAATAAGAATTTGTTACTTTCACAGATGCTTAATTCCTCAACCAAGACAAATAAAACCTCAATATTTTATTCCTGTTTTTCTCTGTGGTGAAAACCATGTAGAACAGAATCACAAGCGATTAAGGAAAATTCACATCAGTGAAGGGAAAAACAGAAACACATCTTAGGGTAAGAGGCAGAAGGAAAATCCAATGAGGAACAACTCTGTTATCTCAAGATAAGGTTTAGATTTAGCCCTAAGATTTTTAGGGCTTTCTGTCAGACTCTAACAGTTCTGAGATTTGAGTAACAATTACTAAAATCGTTGGTAAGTTGCATAGTACAAAGAGATCACTGATAGAGGAGGATCCAAACTCCACGGTCACAAATCTACATTCACAGTGACAAACACTTAAATTATTCTTGTTCCTTCCTTGGCAGTGCCTTATCAGCGCTCCACATGACTGCATCATTGTTCTCATTCCCTCACTTCAGTTATTTCCATAGTGATGTTTTCCATGGGATTTTTTCCTCTCTGGTAGATTTCAATCAGATATCCATCATCATGGAAAGGGACACCCCGGCTTTGGAAAAGAGGGTGGTGGAAAGGATGTGGAATTGATTGCTCTTGGCAGTGCTGTAGCCACTCGTAAGTTCTAATTTATACCAGGCAGACACAGAATGCCATCTGGTTGTGCCAGAGCGATTGGAAAGGAAGCACAGAAACGCACGTTTGAGTTGGCCATCTGTCCTTGTGTCTGTGACTTCATACAGGGAGCTATTGGCAGGGCAGAGGCCAGGAGCTGAGGCTTTGTACTTCTGGGAAGGCAAGGAGGCAGAATCTGGCACAGCCCTCTGGTACTAGAGCTCCTTGGATTTCTTCAAAATTGATTGTGGAAGGTAGAAGGGGAAGAATGCCAACTGGAGCCTTAGTCCTGGGTTTTTCACTCGTATTTCCTGGCAAGAGCATGAGTTTGGGGGGTGTATTGGGGGATGTGGGTGATAGGTATATCCAGTCCTGAAATCACTGTCTTAGAAGTAGTTGCCTTCTCACTTTGGGCAAGGTTGTAACACAGAGCTAGCAGTGCCAAGTGGTGAAGGTAAGATATTTTACTGGTTTTGTCTGTTTATTTAGGGGTTTGGTTTTTTAGGGTGGAGAGCACTGGTTTGGGATTTTTAGGGGGGGGGCAGGGTTTAGGGCTTGGAATTTTCTGTGAAGCCACTGTAGGTAAATAAATAAAAAACTATTTTGGCTGCCTACTTCAGAGCTTTGGTGCTTATACTGAGTTCTTAGGAGCAATTAGGAGTTTGATGGATGAGTCCATCCAATTTGTTACATTTACTACTCATAAACCAGTGCTAATCTTGTAGTTCATTTATGTAGAAAGCACAGCATGCATGTTTTGTATGAAATCTTTACACAGCCTTCACAGCTCAGGAGAAATTAATACCATTCTAGGACATCTTCCCTACCAATAGGTGATTGTGCCTGCTAGGGTAAAGGGTTTGGTTCCCTTTTATTTCAGATCCTCAGTTGTCTGATGGCCAGATGGCCACAGAAACAACTGCCCAGAATCCACCAACAGCAAGCAGTTCTCCTGAGAACCAGAGTCCAAGAACTTCCTAAAGGCCATGGTGTGGAGAGCACATCTCCCACATCCTGCTTAGTGCTCTGGACAGGAGGTTGGTACCTGAGCTGAGCTGGGTTTGCTGCTGTTGTCTTTCAGTCCCGACCTGCAGTGCATCAGGTGTGCTGTACTTGGAGGAGCACACCCCAGACTGAGCTGGTCCGTGGCTCCAAGGCTCGGGGCCCTTCAGTTGGGGTTCAGCCAGATGGGGGCAGCAGTTCTGTACCTGGGCAGTTCTGTGCCTGCGGGAACAGCCTGGGAACGCCTCGGTGTGCGTGTCCCATCTAGGCAGGCTCAGCTGGGGCTTCTCTCAACACTCCTCCAAGCTTGCTGCTTTAAGAGCTGAAGGCTTGCTCTGATCTTTGTTCTGTTTGATGCTGCATCAGCAAAGCAAATGTGACTTCTATTGGTGACATAGATGCTGAATCAAACTTGAACAAATTTAATCCTGGTAATACTGCTGTTGAGGCACGGATCTGGTAAATACTTTTTTTAGGAAAAGAATGCCTTAAATTCTTACACATATCTCTCAATTACAGTCCTCATTTAGCACGGGGAAAATGTGGTGCATGTTTTTGTGATGGGGGTGTGGGAAGGGGAAAGGAGGGGGACAGCATGTTTGAGCTGAGCGCCTTTTTCATTTCTGTTTATATACAAAGAAAGTATATATACAGAAAGTAGAACTACATGGAAGAAAATAAATGATAATCTAGCCAATTGTGCATTCTGTACTTGTGGAGAGCAGGAGACTGTCCTGGCCTTTTGGGAAGCAAACTTGGGGAAATACAAAGTGCAGATCACAGCAGTTGTTCCCAGTGTGCTGTTTGGTATGCAGCGACGCCGGCGCGCGAGGCCCTAAGCAGCAATCTTTGGAATCTATTACATTTGTTCCACAAAGTCACTCTAAACCCATTTAATCTCCTTCATCAGTGCTGCTGACATCCGCAACTTATGCACAGAGTAGACAACTGAAGGAGGAGATTTATAAGGCAGCTGTGGCCATTGATTCTTAGAAGGCCAGTTTCTACACTTTAGGAAGGGCAGTGCTTCATTTTACTTTATCTTTCACTTGACCATCCTCCATCTTCTCCCATTCTGGATAACGGTGTTACTACTGACCTGGCAACACTTGTAGGTTTTGTGAACAGAAATTAAATGGTCATTATCAATGCCACCTTCCCAGGGATTACCTTGCACAGCAACATAGTCCCCCTTCTCCACATGTCATGTGGAAAGGCTGGGAGCAGAAAAATGGTGAGGAACTGCGGCTTTTGTGTATATTCAAAGGCTTTTTTGAACCAAGCGTTTAATAGCAGATTGGTCTTTTTTCAAAGTCCTTTTGAGGGCACGGAGGGCACAGAAGCTGTGGCAGAAATCCTGAATGCAGCAGAAGGAGCAGCTTGTTTCACACACTAGTGCTGGCACTAGTAAATGGGTATTGGCAGGGTGACTGAGTGAGGGACTCTGGACTGGGAAGTAAATCAGCAGCTGGCTTTTTCTCTGGTTTATTTTCTCTTTCTTAAAAGGCCAGTGCAAAAGAAAGGGAGGCAGAGAAGATGATAAACTTGCTGTGGAATTTTTAAAAGCTTTCAGTAGTGATCTGACACCCTGAAGTTACAGAAGCCTCTACCTGAAGTCAAAGAGGGAAGAGTTAAGCCAATGTTTTGTGCTTCAAGAAGTCTTTTGGCTGGAGATTATACTTCAGCTGAGTAAGAGAGACTCTTAAGACAGTTAAATTCCCTGGAGCAGTGGCAATTTGTCCCCGTATTAAGGTGTGAGCTGAATTTGCAGGAAAGATCATTATCACATCCCATCACAAATCTGCTGTCACAGCAGCAGCATCAAAGGTCTGTGTGTCCATGGCAGTGCCACAGCCCCATTGCTTCACACCTGCTTTCACAGGGAATGAATGGCATGGTCTCTGGAGGGACATGGGAGCTGGGAGTCACACTGGGAAACAGCTCTGCAGCTCTTTACTCAAGACTTTCCACAGTGCAGAGGTTAAAATGTCCAGGAAGATGAGACTGTCTAAAAATGCTATGGGAAGGCTCAGCAAAATTATCCCAGAGCATAAGGGGCCTTGGAGGACATTTTCTTGAGAGTAACAGAATTGGGCTGAGCTCTTAGTACTCGGTAAGTGCTGCTAATGAAATAGTTCAAGCCACTTAGACACGGTTCTCTCACCTAATTCTATGTTGTTGTGAAAAGCAGTATTTCAGTTTAATAATGATTACAAATTATAAAGTTGCTCTAAAACTGTTTGTTGTTTCCAAGGTAAGTGATATTTGGGCTTCTTCAGCTGATTCTGCATGCTAATCAGAGTAAGGAGTTCAGTAGGTAGATCCTGTTAAATTAATCAGTAATTCCCACTTGGCTTTTCTTGCTAACATCTTGACTTTTAACACGCATCCTTCACAATTCAGAAATAGAAATGTGTCTCTGAGAGATCTGGGAGAGGTCAAATAGAATCTTAGTCACAGGCTTTGTGGGTCTATAATTAAATACATTTCTGAAACATGGCATAATGTGCAAAAACTTGCCTGGTTGCTGTTCTATGGAATTCCTTCTCAACAGAGAGCTATTACTATCTTGGAGGTTTCTGACTGCAACAAATTAAATACCATCTGCCAAAAGAACTGTGGCAGCACTGTCATCTAGGTACTTTCTGGTTACTGTGGGCAAAATAGAGGGAATATTCAGAGAAAACAATGAGACAAAGACCAGTGTCACCCTTACTTTATTGCATCGTGGCCACAGAGGTAGCCTCCATAATGACCTGGGAACCCACTGTGTTAGGTAAAGTGTAAATTTGGTGTGGCTGGGTTGAGGTGAATTTGTAGCTGAGAGAAGTTATGTGACCTCATTGAGGCAAACAGGGTTGTGAGGGTGGCATTTCTGCTTTTCAAATAGTTCGCTTTTATTTTTATCGTACGAAAGAAACGAAGAGCGGGATGAGGAATGTAGAAGGGGATGAATGACAGCTGAGAATTTGTGGCAAAAAAGGAAGGGTGGGGAAGTGGGTTACTGTCACAGCAGAGATGATGCTGTGAGGGAAGGAGCCAGGGAGCAGCCGAGGTACTGCAGTAGCAGTGGTGTTGCAGGCTTTGAAGGAGATGAAGTGACTCTGTCACCTCTGCTGCTGAGCTCTGGGCAGCACCTGCCACCATGGCCCCGGACATCTGCTCCACTTCTGAGATCCCAGAAGCAAAGAGCAGGAGGCAAGAGGAGGTTACCAGCAGCTGAGAGAATGCACAGGAACACAAGTTGTCAAGGCCAGCCTTTAGCTCCCTGAGATCAGTGAACATCTGCTGGATGCTTTGCTAGGTTGGGAGCTGCTCTGTGATTCCTTCAGCTTGGTTTTCATTTACGCCAGTGCTCATCTGTTTACCCTAACTCATCAGGCAAACATGGCAGATATCTGCAGAGGAATACTCTCCCCAGTGGAATGAAATCTGAAGGCACATGCAAGTCACAGCTGATCTGTGTTAGTTTTGTTTATTCTGTTGTTCCAGACAGTAAATTAAACAATTTGTGTCTTCCATTAACTGGCTTCTCTTCTATGGAACAGCACACTTAGTGAATTATTTCCATCACAGAAGTTTCTTTTAATGAAAAGTTTTGAAAGCCCTTCCTTCTTTTACTCCCCCAGTAAGAGAATCAAAAAGGCTGCACAGAATTACAGCAAATTACAAAGGTAGATACATAAAATGCTGCTTTCATTTTTCATCGTCCTCTAAAATGAATGGGTTTAAGGTTAAGATAAACATTTTACCCTTCAGCACCATCACTACATTGAAGATGCTGAGAGTCAGCTTTCTCTTTCCCTCCTCAGAGAATGAATGCTTTGACTCCTCCTTCAGTTTTCTCAGAAAGTAGCTAATTCTTACACTATTTTTCCAGTTGAAGAACCTTTTGAGGTGTGCATGGAGGAGCTTCAGAGGTGTGGGTTTTGTGTATGCTGCCATGCTCTTCCTCAAAGGCAAATGGATTATTTTCTCTCATGTTTGCATGTCTTGTTGACAGCTGAAAAAAACTACTTGAGAGGTTTGTAATTGAGTCAACGGATGTTTATATAAACAAAGGAGACATAATTTGGAGAAATATTGGCTCATATCTATTCTTTTGCTGAAGGAATTAGATTTGGACAAAAGTAAAAAAGCCTTTACAATTGAATGTCTTTTGTTTGGCTGGACTTGTGTCTCAGCACAAAATAAAAATGAAGTAACACAGGTACAGGTATGAATATAAACATTGGGAGGCATCCAAGATAAAAGTATTTAAGCTATTTTTTTATGCATGAATATATGATTGTAATCACTTCACCTGGTTTAATCATTCCCTTTTGGTTGCCAGGGAAAATAAATTTATAGTGTACAATAGGTCAAGGATCTGGTGGGGAACAGAATGTGCAGTCCATAAATCTGTAGAAACATGCAGGAAGCTCAGCCACAGCTGTAAGTGCAGTAGTGGCTCCAGCCTTTCCTTGAGGATGACATTTTAAGAAATTGTGACTTCTTGCAGAGGATGGGCTGTTAGACTGTACATTCATTTCTATGTGCTACCTGTACAGAAAAAAAGAATTGACTGTATTCAGCCAGTTGGCAACTTTCTTGGCAGGCTGCTGTTCTGGGCTGCTCAGGTGCTGTGATGACACTTGAGTTGGGATTGAGTTGGCAAAGGCAAACCCTCAAAAGCTGAAGTACAGAGTCACAGTTTTGACTCTCTGAATTTAATCTGGCACTTCTGTGTATAAAATTTACCAAACCCTTATTTCTGTCTCCTATATCAGTATGTCCTTCCATCAGTATGTACTTCTTCTTTCCATGGTACTCCTTTCAGGTAGCCCACAGATAGCTGCCAGTGACCATGGGGAAATTCAGTAGCTTTTTTAGTGTTCAGTGTGAGGTGCACAGTTCTATTCACTATGCAGTGTCCTAATAGCACACTTGATTACAGATTTATTCCTGCTCTCAGGGGCTTCCTATGCAGTTCATTATCTGAGCATCAGAGTGTTTCACAAATGTTAAGGGGTTTATCTTCCCAACTCATTCTCAGTGCTGGTATCATTACAGGCTCCTCTGAGGTTTTTCTCCTCGCCAGTCTTTAATTATTTTTCACTGAATATTTGCAAATGGCAGCTTCAGACACTGCAATTCAGTGAAAATTGGGCAGATATCTGTTGGGTGTGATGCTGTTGCCATAATTCCTGAATTTTTGCCAGTAATTTGGCAGTAAAAAATAATCCAGTGCACACTTCAGAAGTATGAATGCTGGAAAGCTCCTTAACTAAGCCCTTTTAAGTTTGCTTGTTTTGAATTGTTAAATGCAGGTATTTTCTCTGGCTTTGTTTTTGGAAAAAGCTGAGCCTTTTATCTTTTAAACTTCCTAAACCAGTTTTTATGGACTATTGCCCAAGCTGTTCAAAGCCTGCAAAATGTTAAGCAATTAATAAAGAATTTTTTTTAAAAAAGCACACTAGAAAAAACAACTATAAATAATGCTTCTAAACATTGTGCAGCTCAGTAGCTTCAATTGGTTATAACCCAATTATTAAAATAAATCATGCTTTAATATGATATACAGTATGTAGAAATGCTATTAGGACATATATATATAACTTCTAATAAATATTTCTAAGTGCCTAGTGTTGAAGTCAGATTTAAATGAGGTGAAGAGTTCCTCCAGGGTGTTGATGGGAGCCCATTGTGTCTCTGCAAGCCCTCCCATTGCTCTCATGGGCTGTGCTGACACCTGGTCTCAAGGGCCACCTCCTTTCTCTCTGGGCTGCAAGTAGGTCACCACTGCAGCAGTATGGGAAGTGGAAGGCAGAAAAAACAGAAAACGAAGAAAAGCAGTCAAGAAACTGGGAAAGGTCTGCACGGATTCATGGAACTGGCATCATTTGTCAATGGGAAATCCAAAAGTACTTGTCTTGGAAAACCACATTTTAAAAAGCTATACACTGCACAGCCACAGCATAATCTTTGCACGAACAACTTAGTCCTTCATGCATAATTTCCTACTTTATTTCCATACTGAAGAATTTTTTTCCTTTTTTCCTTTCCGTAGAGTGGAGAACCTTGGTTAAAAAGATACAAATTACTGGTGTATTAAGTAGATGAGGAGCAAGGACCAGATTTAAAGGACTTCAAGAGATCCTGTGATAGTGAGTTTTAGCACATATCCACACGCGTTTTCATGTGCTTTTACACTTAGTTACTGATGTGAAATGTAATTCCCCTTAGGTGTCACCTTGGAGGTGCTGAAATGGCTGTGAAAATCCCTTGGCACCAGTTAGCAGAATTAATGTGTGTAAAAGATAACATATCATGACATGACATGAAGGCAGTCAGCTAGCCTCAGCTTTTTGTGTTGTGAAGCTCTCTACAGGTCTTTTGCTTCTAAGCATAATCTATTTTGCCTGTGTTTAAGTGAATTTTGCTTTTATGACCCAATATAATTGTGAGTTGGATGTTTGAGGGCAACTTCTGAAATTAAAAATCTTGTCTCCTCTATATGTGTGGCCTTTGGAAATGCTGCTGACCTCTGGGGCCAGAGCTCCAATGTAATTTTTACCTGAGCACGTAACAGTTTTATGGGATTTTAATTGGGTATGAAGAGGTGAGATAGATGTGGTTTTAGAAATAGATGCTGCACTTCTGATCTGTGCTTGAAAGGGCTTTGAGGTGTGTCAGGAAAAGGATTCTTCTGCCAAAGCACCAGATGTGGGGCAGGGCAGCAGGTTCCCTCATGCTGCATGCCCCAGCTCTGGAGCACTGGGTGAGAAACACTGTCACTGCCCTCTACAAAGACCCCTCATAAGTTTAGAATAGAGAATTTAATGTCAGAAAGATTGATGCTCGTAAAAGTGGGAACACCACAACAGTATTATCTCTAAAGCTGCTCTTCCTGTGTGTACCCTTCTCTTTGTCTTTCTCTGTACATATTGCTGATGCTCTCCTGTTCCACTTCCTGGGACTGTTCTATTCAAGCAATGTGCCAGAAATCACCACATTTACTGAGGAAATTCCTGTGTTCTCTATTGAATCCTCACTATTTTCTCATTGCAATGTTCAGTGGGATAACCAGGATCTTAAATGGACCTGAACAGTTGTTAAATCTGATTTCTGATGCTTACATGTATAGTTTTACGTATTTAAAATATCACAGTGGCCACTTCTGCCTGATTTACACATTCCTGCAAATTAAAATTTTTTATGCAACAAGAAAATTTGAATGATCCTTGTGCAAAAAGGTTCACCTCCCTAAAGCAGAGGGGAGACAATTTAGGGGTGGTGTTACTCCTACCCAGTATTGTCCCAAATAGTGGAATTAAATTGAGTTAGGTAAGGGTCTATGGCATGAGCTGAACATGAAAAGATAAAAGTCTTTTAATGTTTCTGCAGAGATGTATGATAAATTTAAAAATGATTTAGAGTTACTGAATGACTGAGAGGGAAGGAAATTCAGTTAAAAGAAAAATGAATGTACTTTATACTTAAGTACATGTATGTTTTGTCCATGTGTTCATCATCTGAGGGACAGGACTACTTCAAAGCACGGTGATAGGTAACTGATAAAAGAGTGCAGGCAGAAGCAGAGGAATAAATCCTCTACTCTTGAAGTTAGTAAAAGTTTGGTCCCTCACATCAGCTTGACTTTGTCCAGAACATTCAGAAACACTCAGTGTCTAGATTCTCTGTCCATTTGTGTAAAAAAATCAGACACTGCTCTCTCATTTCACTACAAGGAGGTAGCAGATAAAGATGCTAGTGAGGCAGCACCAGGAATTCTTCAGGAACTAAGTAGCACTTGTGCCTAAAGACCCTCTGTATTCAGTGCTGTATTCAGTGTAAACATAGCTGGTGCTCTCTGCACCAGGTCTTTATAGCCTGGGTTAGAGATCTGTGGGCATGGGGATGTTAGACAGCTATTGATATGTCCTAATGATGAGGATAAAACAGCCAGAAGTGGCAGAAAATAGCCTGGAAAAACCTTCCACAAGCTTGATTGCAAGCTGTGGAGCAATTATAGCACTGTAGTCTACTTAGGTTCAACTGTGGGTATTTAAACCTATGCTGCAGTTACAAAAATCATGTCAATTAGCCCACTCCGAGCTCTAGCTTATTGTTTCTTTAACAGAATGGTAATGTCATGGATTGGGACCAGAAATTAGATTTATTTGGGGGAACTGAGAAGAGAATCCATAGCTGTGAACTCTCTTGGATGCCAGGGCAGTACACTGATTTCTCCAATGTCAACACAATGGCTTGTGCAGATGCTGTTACTAACTGGGTCTTCTGCTTATTGAGTTCTCATTGAGCTGTGGTGCAAGGGAAGTTCTTTCCACCTCTGCTGTGAGGTTTGTGCAACACATTTCCCTTGAAGTATCTTCAATTTTTCTTACTTAATTTTTCTTTTGGTTTAGTTACTAGCCACTGCCAAATGAAAGAGGCAGATCTGAGGTTTTGGGACAAGACGGCTTGGCTTGATACAAATCTTCACTAGCTCTTTTCCTTCATCACATGTTTTGTTCTTTTGAACATTACTGTGAGAGTCTGCTGGCTTTAATTCCCCCACAAAGCCAAATCCCTGTTCATTATTTAATTCTGAAAAAGTCCCATTGACACTTAAATAACACTTGTACCAGAGTAACATTCAAATTAGAAGTTATTTTAAAATGCTTTTGAAAGGTACTTAGGTGACTCTAAAGTTGTGACCTTGACAAGTTCTTGTTTTCTGAGATCTGTTCAGATCTTGAATTGAATTGAATTGAACTGTCAATACCATTTCCTTCACCAGGAGAATTGTCTGAATGTACCAGAAATTCCAGCTTTCTCCAACCAGCTGCCAACACATGGAGCCCAACCCCTGACAAGATCTAATAGCACATACACAGAGTAAAGTGAAAATTCACAATCCAACATCTGCAGTCCACAGACATTTGGAAGCAAAGTGAAATTGCTTCTGCTGAATATCAAGTTAAGGGATATCACACAGAATATGTAGCAGTTGTTGTGGAAAGAAGTTTAGAGAATTTCTTTTAAATGGGAGGGGAAATATGCGAATCTTGGGGCCCAGATTCTGACTGGGGCTGTTCAAAACTAGTGCAGTTGCAAATAAATTACAGCTTCCAAATACCTGAACTGCTTTTGTTTTTTGTAATTTGCAGATCTCAGACCTAAAACATGCAACTCAGTATGGAGGTTGTTATAATGAACCAAATGGATTTTCAGGTTCTTCAGTGAAGTAGCTTTTATATCTCTAATGGCAATTATGATCTAAAAAGTAGTAATTTTGCAACCTCAGCTGCAGTTTAAAAAAATGCTTCCTTTTTCCTTTAGTTTGGTTTGTAGGTTTCTCACAGTTTTCCTCCCCCACCTTAGAACTATTTGCAAAGCTGAGTTATTAAACTTCACAGCACTAGAGAGGAGGTAAGCAGGTTTTTGTGATGTGCTGGTTCATTCTCCTGTGGCTGGAGCAGCTGATGCCCATATGGGTTTGTGTTTCATCTCAGCTTTATTGCTCCTTTCTCACTGTATCATTAATTCCTACTCAGCACTCAATTGGCACTTGTTTTTTCTAGAGCCATCAGCAAATCCATGGACCAGTTAGGCCTGAGATGCTTAAAAGTACAGACAGCTTTGGTAATCTTTAGCTTGGAATTCCTGCTGCAAGTGAATTAACTGTTTCAGTATTTGATTTCATTTGAGGTTTCCAAAGCTTTGCTGATGGATAAAGATAATAGGCAATTATTCCAGCTAGTGTTAGCAACTTCATTAGTGCAGAACTCTGGCTAAGCAGGCCCCTGGAGCATTTATGTCAAATGGCAGATTTTGAGATTTAAAATATTTTAAAATTTGATATTTTAAATATCAGCAATGTTGTTGCTGAATTGATGGCATAAATAGCCCATCCTAACATCTTTGCATGCAACCTTTTGTAAGCAGTTTGAAAACATTCCTCTGTGGTCTGTATTGAGTACTTTCTGCTTTTAAAATGTTTAAATGTTAGCAAGCCTTAGTTTTTATGCAAAATAAACCCATACCAGTTCAAGTAAATAAATTAAGAATTAAAGATGAGTTTTAGTTTTTTGAGTTTTTCCAAGTTAAGCTCTGAAGTTGTGTTTCTCAGTTTTGGCACAAGGGCAATTTGGAATCGATTTTATGTATCTATGATTTTAGTGTTTGGCTGAAAAAGAAAATCAGGAAGAGGAGTTACTGATTTCTACTACTGAAAGGCAAAGGAGCATTTTTAAAAGCAAAACTTTGCTATAATTTGTTGATTTCACATTTACTATCTCCTTGACCTTGCTTAAAAACAGACAAAAAACCCCACAAACAGCTCTAAAAATCAGCAGAATGGGAACAGCTCCAAACAAGCACTTTATAAACCATGGTCCTTGCTGACTGAAATGGTTGATGTGAATGTATTTATGTGAATGTTTTGTTTTATCAAGGAGAATAAACTAGATCATTATCTGAAGTAAATAATTTTTTGTCCACTTCCCTCCCATGGGATTTCAGTGATCTAAATCAGAGAAATTCTTTCAGTGGCAGACCAGTAATAAATATAACTGTATGGAACATAGTCTTAAGTGTAGAGTAGACTAAAAGGTAAGGTGACCTAGCAACTCTGCCATCTCTCATTTTTATGATTCCTCGGGGTAGGAAAAAAAAAAATCTTTTGAGCTGAGTGTGTTCATTGTAGCAAAATTACTATGAAAGATTCCCGTGGGACACTTGCATAACTGACCATTAGGAAAAAAACTGGCAGTCAGGAGAATAGAGCAGATACATTTTCTGTTCTCGTCATTATCTTTGTCCCAAGTGTAGGACAGGGTTATATAATCACAGTTAGAGTCTGCCTTGCATTCTAATGCACTCATCAGCCACTGAGAATCTCTCCAAGATGGGAAGATGCCATTTAAGTAACTCTGTCTTGGGGCACATTGGAAACACTGCCTGAACAGAAAACAGCTACAGTTAGTTATGTTAAGCTTCTTACAAATATTGCAGACTGCACAAAAATCTCAGCAGCTTTGTACCTCTTGTTCTAAAAGCATGAGATAGACAGTGTAAAAGTTGATTTGGGCTATGGCATTTCCTACATGATCAGATGTGTTGTAGTGGTTCCTTAATGTGCTCCTGCATTAGGAAGTTTCGTGTCAAAAAAAAAAGTATGTCTGTGTCAAACTGAGGATTATTGGTTGTGATGTGTCTCAGACATAGTACAGTTTTTCTCAGGGAGTGGAAACTGGAGTGTTGGAAAGCAGTGTGAAGATCATGCTTAATTCCATATGTGTAACTCGTGGTGAGGCTCTCTCTGGGTGGAGTTGGTCTCAAGGAAGTTTCGTGTCAGTCATGCTCACCCTTCAGCAATAGGGAGTGAAAACATCTGGAATTGTGCTATTTGTGCATGACCCAAAAACCTCACGGAAATCAGTGGAAAGGCTCCCATTAATTACAGTCAGTGCTGGAGCAGAAGGTCCTTGGCCTGGTCTGTTGAAGGTCTGTGTACTCTGGTTCCCCTCTCCCTCAGTGTCTTCTCCAGAATTGTTCAGCAATGTGGGTAACTTGAGTTGCTTTCCAGAAAGGCCTTTTATTGACACCAATTTTAAAAATCATTTAAGATGAGCTGGAGTGGTGTGAAATGATGCATTGAAACCTGTGCCACAGGGCAGGGCAGTAAAAGAAGCTGCAGCTCAGTTTGCTGGAGCACTTCCCACGTACCAGACCATTTTGTGTGTTATTTTTTTATTATTTTTTTCTCTACCTTGTTAATAGTTGACCTGTATTGCATAGAGAGACAGGTCAAATAAATGTTCTGCCAACTCTCCCCTGTATGTTTCCCTAAATGAGCTCTGAAATTACACTTTAAACAAGTCAAAATAATTATTAAAAGATAAATGATAAATAAAATAATAATTTTAAAGATATGTATTTTAATTTCTAATATGGTACCACAGAATGCCATATCTTGACCTCTGAGAGTTCAGTTGCTGATCCACCCACTGCAAGTGATTCCCATGACAGACTGCAGGTGAGATAATTCTTCATGGTTTTCTCTGTTTTGATGGACACACACACATACAAACACTGTGTGTGGCAACAGGTGCACAAGTTTCCTGTAACTATTTAAAAAGTGCTGTGTCTAAATCACCAGACTCCTGAACAAGCAGGTTTCTTCTTTGTTTAGAAAAGTAAACCAGGGTAAAATTGGAAGCATCAGTTGGGAATGATAAATATTCATTACCCTGGGTGTTGGTGCAGTATTGATTCCTGCTGTTGTGGATTGCATTCTCTACCTGTCTGTGTGACTGTGACACAGGTCTGGGTGTTGGTGCAGTATTGATTCCTGCTGTTGTGGATTGCATTCTCTACCTGTCTGTGTGACTGTGACACAGGTCTGGGTGTTGTTTGTGCTTTGTGTGTGCTGAGGCACAGCCAGGCCATGACATCAGGCATGTTCAAACCTCAGAGAACTCAAGCCATAATACAAGCCCAATGTAATACAGGCATTTCCAGACTGCTTTGGTCTGTCTGCTATCCTGTTTGCCATTCAGAGAGCCTGGATGTTACTCTGTGCAGCAGCAGGTCCTATTCAACACCAGGAATTGACAGAGGATGTGGTGTTGCAGCCCAGCTGTGCTTCCCTGGGCTGCTGTAATAGGAGAGACTGCATCCAAGCCTTTGTTTGTCCCTCTCCAGCTGCACAAAGTTCATCCTCACTTTGGGAAGATTCCATATTTATTCCTCTTGCACCTGGGCGAGACATGCCACACATGGGTGCAGCAGCAGTGCAGTGGTCAGTGACTGACAGAAGACACAGCAGCCAAAACCAAACACTAGAGACACTTTTGTCTTGCAGGGAGTTCTTTGTGATCAAATTTGGTTATGCAGTTACTTGTCCTACTGCTCACAGTTGAATCTCATCTCTGTGCTATAGATTTAATCCTCAGAGATTTCTGCACAAATTCACAGAAAGTGCGTTTGTGCACCTTTTAAACTGTAACAGAGGTATTTTTAGCTGTCAGTAAGTATTTATGATTCAACTTTAAAATGCCTTTGTCAAAGTTCTTTTTTCTTTAAAAGAATGACGATTCATATGCTTGAAAGTATTTATGTACAGTCCTAGACTTGTCTGCATTAATATCCTGCTCAAAGTGTTAGGAGTTGAAATGCAAAAGTAGAGGAATAAAGGCATGAATGTTAGTTTGTTTTTAAATGTTAAAATGCTGTGTTTCCAAAAGATATCCCTGGCTTTAAATTGCAGAAGTGCTGAAAACTAATGTTTACAAACTTCATTGATAGGTAATTTTCACTCTTGTCTGTTATTGATAAACTTGTTACTAATTTCACTACTTTTAACATCCGTACCTAGCATTCATACTCAGAATTCATGCTGATACAAGACTTACTCGAGGGTTACTTTTTCAGACTTTTGCTTTTGTAGTGACATATATTTCTTTAGGCTCTAGTACAAAGAATGCACAATATTGAGCCACATGTAACACAAAAGCTAAATCATACCTGCATGTCAGCAGAACCAACATAATTTATTATGAGAATAACTGCTAATAAGTGTCCATACAGTACAGTGAGTGATGTATGAACAAACATATGTATCATGGTTCATTTTGTAAGAGCTGCAGTCTTTTCCTGTCCTCCTTTTCTATTACACTGCTAGGCTTACAATAATCATTCGGTGTTTGAGTTGTGGTATTAAAGTATAGTGGTAGAAGAAATTGTGTCAATTAATGTGGAATTCAGCTGAGAAATGTGATGTTTAAATGGTCAGCAGCAGGTGAGGATTAGGAAAAGTGGTCAAGGCCACAATGGGAGCCACATTCAATAGCAACTTTCTGGCACAGGAATAAACACAAACATGTTGCTGAGGTTTCCAAGTACAATTTAGTTTGACCTTTAATTAAGCAGCAATCTCTACAAGGTAACTTAATTACCTTATCCCTAGGGTGGTCATGTGAAGTAGGTGGCATTGTGTGAGGTAGTTGGATACTATATAGGCTTTAGAAAAATATGCAGAGAATAACTCCTTCCTCCTTTCTTTTCATCAGCTGCCAAGCCATGACTTCCCTGAAGTAGTTACACTTCTTTTGTGCTGCTACCCAGCAGTGCCTGTGTATTTTGCTTGTCCAGAAATGTCTTGTGCTTTTGTTGCACTGAAGTCAATTAGAGCTAATAGTAAATGATTATGTGGAACATCTTGGGAACTGAAAGACAACAGAGCATTTCCATTCTCTGTGTGCCCATTTGCCTTTCAGTTGTTTGCACTCCCTTCTTTTATGTAATTACTTTTTCCTTTTTATGTCACTCATTTCTTAAAATCACTCACAGATTGAACCCCTCTCACTGCGTTTGTCAGTCAGTTCCACTGACTTGTTTCCTGCTGTACACAGAGAAGTTTCTCCTCAGTTCCCTTTGTGAATAATCTTTTGTATATCCAGGCCCTAATGTCATGTTTCAGGACAGGCCCTCTTAGCCAGCAGACTGCCTAGGAAATGTAAGTTTGTGTGTACTTACTTGCACAGCTATAAGGGGGTGTAAAATACACCATGGGCCCTGAGGTTCTCTGTGAGCCATCTCAAGCTCTGTATGCATCTCACCTGATGCACTGGAGGATGGGGTATGTTCAGGTAGAGAAGCAATGGAGGAAAAAATAAATAAGTACAAGGGAAATTTCTTTTTTTTTCTCTGAGAGATCAGGCAGAACAACGCCATTTAAAATATCTAAGAAACACTTGTGCTTAGGTGAAAAGGATCTACAAACTGAAGTCTGTCTCATGCAGCAGAGCTTTGTTTGTCAGCTTGCTGTAGTAAAGTGAAGACTGAGAAGGGTGAAATGAGGCTCAGGAGCTGGGAGAAGGGAGTGTGCCTGGCCTGGCCTTTTGTTTCAGTGATTTGCAGTTCACTTTTGCACACTCAGACAGTGGAACCGGGGCCCACATGTCCTGTGTCCATGTCCTGTGTCCAGCTGGGAAGAAAGAGATTGAAGTGAACTGGTGGGTTTCTGTTGTTTTCCTGAATGTGTTTGATGTGCTGGACTTTTCTGATGATTCAAATGTTTCTGTATCTGCATCTGATTGACCTCATCTGTTAAATGGACAGAAAGACCCTCAGCCTGGTTTAGACCTGACTAACACCTTCCCAAACAATTTTGAAGAGTGGCTTGGGCATGCATCAGCATTCTTTTCAATGCTAACACAAGATAATAAATGGAAAGATGTACTACTTAGGCTGTCACATGGTTTTCTTTTGAGCTGAGGTTTTCCTCTCATCTCAGAAAGCAAAAGGAACAACCTTGCCTCCACTTGCACTGTGTTGTGTGTATTGTGTGTGTGCGTGTATGTGAATAAAAGGTGCAGAAATACTGAAAGGCAGAGGTGAAGAGCATCCTGGTAGTGTGAGGATGGTGGATGTCAGCAGTTAGAGCTTCTGTAGCACTGGAGAAATGATTTTAAGGTAGACATGAACTATTTAGCTAAGTTCTTGGCCAGGTTATTTCCACACTCAGTGAAAGCCTTGCCAGCCACTCTCCTGGCTATGAGGCAACTTGATGAAGGGTTCAGATAGTGGGGAAAAAAAATATGAGTGGTGTGTGTTGTTGATCGCTGCTTGTGGGTTTTTGTGTTAACTTGCAAGTGATGGAGAGGAACAGGTCAGACAGGAAGGCTGTGGCAGCAGCCCGGATCTCCTGCAAGGACTGCTCCCCATGTCAGGGGAAGGATATGCTAAGCAGAAAGCCATTTTTTGAATTGGCAAATCTGGATGTTTTAATTTCCCACACATCTTGTAGGAAACTGTCTCAATTTCACTCAACAAACACCAAATTCCTTCCATAAAATAAAAACAAAGAGAGCTTTCTCCTGAAACACTCCTATGAAGCATCTGTTTTCAGTTAGACACAAGATTTTGCTTGGAAACGTCCTGCTGGAGATGAACACCAAACTCGTTCAATAAATCATTGCCAAAACCAATCTGAAGAGATCTGAGTCGATAATTGCCTCGACAAGATTTCTCTCCGGCATATTTGCCGATCATTAGGGGCTGTAATTCCTTTGCCTGGGGCGATGGGGCCCTTTGCAGCTCGGTGCTGGCAGAGCTGGGAGAGCCGGGCGCTCCTGAGGGACGCGGGCCGCTGATGAGCCCGGCTCTGCCTCTCCCGGGCTGCGGGGTGGTCAGCGTGCAGGGCCGTGGGCTTGTGCAGCCACCCTGCCGCACTCTGCAGGTGGAAACGGGCTCTTCTGCCTCCTCTCAGCTGCTTGAGGGAAGCGGCAACAAAAGGGCTCTCGACCAAGTGTATTTATTTAACTGCATGAAATGAACCGATGGGCTGGAGAGCAGGAGAAAGCCTGAGTGGTCTGTGAAAGTGTTCTTCTTTTTAACATGCTTGTACAAGCTGCCTGGTGTGCTGTGATCTGCAGTGTCAGGTAATCAGGATGGAAATACTTTGGGGTTTTTTTCCCTTTTTATGTTATTGTTTTCCCCATCAGGAGATCTTGCCAGGATAGCACGGTAGAAAAGCCTAGAGAAGCACCTCTTGGCTGGTATTCATCTACAGCAATACCAGGATAAGCACTAGCTATGCAGTCATCGTGTTTCATCACTTCTGAATTTTCACATTTTCATCTGAATCACTTCATGGCACAAAGACATTACATTGAAAGATTTTAGCAATTTTGAAATAGAAGAGTCTTTCAACAGTGATGGGGATGAACAGGAGCCCTGACGGTTGAATTCTATAGAGAAAATACCTTGAAATATCCATGACCTGCAGTTAGCTGACAAAACGCATCTGCTGAATACTGAAGGAAACCTCTTCTTAGCTTCTACTGGAAAAAAAACCTGACTGATTCTTCTTCTCAAAATATGAAGGAAGGAAATTAATTTGATTAAAGGGACTTAGTTTACTTGTGGTCTTCTTCACTAAATATCATCCCTTACATTTTGTGCAATTAGCCAGCTCAGTTTCCTCAAATAAATGCAATGTTAGGAACAACGTGTTCATTCGAGCTGATATATCCTGGGCAAGGAAGTGGGTTTAGGTTTTCTTTTTCATCAGCAGTGTATTTTTTAGTGTCACTGATGGCAGTTAACCTTTTCAGAGGCAGTTGGGATTTTAGCTGCTAGGTTACGTTCCCAGAGCTGTGCAAATGCGTCTGTGAGGTGATGGTACAGGAGAAGGTTTGTGCTGGCCACACGGTGTTGTGGGAGTACAGAGCTGCTGGGGTGGTGGAGCTGAGAGCATCTACTGCTTCAGCTCTCTCTCCTAGTGCAGTGTAAGAATACCCTGCTTCAATGGAAGCAGCAGGGATAAAAAATCCTTGTTTCGCTTTACATCAGCATTGGCCTACCTCTCAAATCATCTGCTGATTTCACAGTTTCTTTGGAGCTTGATTGTGTGGCACATTCATTTTTTGTGGAACAATCCTTTGCTGAAATGGCTTCTGATGATGCATGGGCAAGCTACAGAAAAAAAAAAATAGTTTTGGTGCCATTTTCTCAGCAAGACTCACAGTAGCAAAACACTTGTGCAAATAGTTCTTCCAGACACGTCGTCTTTAGTAAAACTGAATGTTGGGCTGTATTTATAGAACTCCTCTTAAGCTAGAAAATTACAATCATCTACTTTTCAAATGTGTGTGGGTAGAGGCTGCAGATCCAAACTGAAGCTTCCTTTCTGGAGAGAGAAAATCAATGACATGTTGAAATTTACAGCCAGCCTAGCTCCAGGGATTCAAATTATGACAAACAGGCACCCTGAGCTTATGAACTTGGAAAGTCTCCCTTCAAATTATTTTGAAATCCAGTTTTAAATGTTATTATTTAATTCCCAAAGGATAATAACAATTTTGGAAATTCCCAGTGTTATGAGAAAGGTCTTGAAGTACTGACTACAGTGGTTGGATTACTAGCAGAGGCAGAGCAGTGAGGGAATAATGATAACAGTGGGCTCTGCTTAACCAACGTGTTAATAGACTGAATGTCAGCATACTTGAGCAAAAACATTGGAGTTTGTAACATCACAGCCTGCTGGTCAGTCACCATTTCCCAGATACACAGTACCAGTACAGCTTAGGAGCTGTGCCTTTAGAAGGGGAGATGATGCAGAGTCTAGAATTTTATGCCTTATGGAGCTGATAATTGGCAAAGTTTGAATTAGGCCTGGAAAACTTTCAAAATAGACTAAAATCAAATGGAAAACATGGTTAGTCATTATGGATCATGTAGTCATTCTGTTTTATCTAGTGTGCAGCTTATTAAAGTTGACAAAATCCTCATAAAACTGCTTGAGAAATGTCATCTGAACTTCGTTGTTAAAAAACATTGAGATTAAGTGTCATAATTTGCTCTTCTAAATCATAGTAACAACTTCCTTAGAACCCAAGGCAATGTGTCAGGTGCAGTCAGGCTGTGGAGAGGAGACAGTTCTTTGTAGTTTATTTAATGTGTATGTCTCTGCAACACAAAATTGCATTAACCTTTCAGTTTTACACTCTGCATGATGAATAGAGGCCTAATTATCTTCCCACTATCTCCCCTAGGTTTATTTCAAAATTACTGATTTCCAAGTTTTCACATCTCTTGAATTACCCTTATTTTGGATTTTCATTCTCCAGCTATTAGCTTGCCTGTATGCCAGTCTGAATCTTATTTTCCTGGGGGAACTCTTGCCTATTTTCTTTCGTTTCCCTAATAATGTTTTCTTTAATCCACATTAGACTTTCAATTCCGTTGAAACTTAATATTACGAGCAGATTGGTTGAAATAGTATTGCTGCTTATTTCCAGCTGCCTAGTGACAAAATTAATCACAACCAGGTATGTGAGCTGTTCCAAATTCTGTGTCCCTTCTTGCTCCACACCTGGTATTCAGCCACAGCCTTCATTTATGGCCTTCAACCTGTTTTTAATCCAAATCCATGATAATAATTTTTTTATAATTAAAAATCTTTGAATATATGAAAGCTATCCCTTCAACAACCAATTCTGATTTTATATCAAAGCAAACCATGAAATCTCAGTGGTATAAATGTTAAAGCAAAAAATCTTGATTATACACTCTTTTTCCAAAACTTTTTACAACATTAAGACAGGATTCATCTGCCCAAGTGTAGGCATGTATTATGTCTAGATCTGAGCTTGTCATCTACATTCCTTTTATAGTAAATGAAGCAAAAGAAGCATTTTTAGGCTGTAGTTAATGGCATGCTATAGGGGAATCTCAGTCTGTGGAGCAGAACCATGCCAGTGTCTGCCTCTCCACTAACTGAACAAAGACACTTTACAGACAGCTCACATCAAGTGAGGTGAATTCTGTCCTTAATAGCACAGATGTGTATTTCTTCATTACATCAGGTTTCTAACCTCTTCCACTAACATCAGTAACCTTTCCCATATGAATTTAAGGAATTACAATCCCTTATTGTAATATGCCACATGGAGCAATCTCATATACCACTTGCTGTCACTGAAATAGAGATGTAGGTTTTTCTGTGTGCATCAATTATAAGGGTTTACCAAAACAATCAGAAGGCTTGCAATTGCATTTTTACATCAAAATCTTAATTTTAATCTACCCAAGTTCACGTACACAACAGGTGTTTTTCAATGGCAGCAGCTTCTGGATGTCACCTTAGTCATTTGGGGTCAAATTCTGTGGCTTTTCATTAAGCCTTGTTAGCAAGTTGTTCCACCCCCACACTGGGGTCAAAAAGGAGTAAGTAAGAGGATTGTTAAAAGTGTTGTTTTCTTCCGAGTGCCTTTGATTGTGCTTCTCAGACCAGATGGAATAAACAACTGATCAGTGTGTTGTTTATCCCGGTAGCATAGCCTCGACAATTCAGCCAGGCTTTTTGCAGACACTGCCTTCAACAATAAGCTCCAGGACAGGCTGCTGGAGAAATCTATAAAATTGTGTTAGGCCACTGAATTCCTACCAAAAATACCTTACATAATAAGGGGTAGGATGATGAGTCTGGGTGCTATCTCTGAGGATAAGTATCCTGATAGGCACATAAACCCAATACATTGGTACAGCATAGAAAGCTGCAAATCAGGAGTCTGTTATTAATATTAAAGCTTAATTTCATTGTCCCACTCACACTATTTAGAGGTTGGTGTATAAAGAGAAGTTTACTCAGTGATATTGAACTTCTCTATGTATCTTCCTTTTCCTTTTTCCAACCTTTGGGGCACAGCAGGAGCAGTCTCCCAGGGTTTGTGCTGTGCTGCCTGTGCTACTCCAAGTGACAGACTTTGTTAGCATAAGAGTTTGGTCAGAGCTTGTGGGAACTGTGACCAGCTCTCCCAGAGGTCCCTGACCTGATTTGCAACATGTACATTCAGCAGATTGGAATCTTTTCCTGGAGGATTGCTGTGTCTAAATATCACTTGTGCATATCTAACTGCAAATAGAAAAGAGAATTATACCTTTTCATTGATTAGAAAGTCTGTCCATGTATTTTATGCACAACAATAAAAAACTCCCACAAACCTAGACACAGGGGGTTGAATACTTGCTCATTCCAGCTTCCCTTTCATTGATTTGCAAGTAGAGGGTAGATAGAGGATTTTAAAAGCCTACAACCATTAAAGAGGGCTGCAGCAGATAACTGTGTAAAAACAGAAACCAACCAAACCAAGACAAACAGGAAAAATAATCTGGAAAAGAAGCTGGAGTTTTCACTTTTCAGTTGTCTAAAGCTGAGGAGGTTCTGAGGTGATTCTGGAGTCTGGTGTGTCTGCGCCCTGGCTCGGGATGTGTGGTACAACTGCAGTGATGCTGGGGGCATTTCCCCCATCAACACTGACTGAGCCCATATCTGTGAGTGTGCCAGAGGCTTCAGACCTGGACTGCTGTGAGGAGAGACCCTGGCAGCTTTTGGGCTAGGAAGGGTCTTCTGCAAGACCATCTTGTCATGTCGTATCCTGTTGCTCATTCCGAGGCAGGATAACAGGTCAGAGCTGCAGGGAGCCATTCAATCCGCTTGTCCATGTAGGAGGTGCTGGAAATGCAGGGAGACAAATGTGCAGCTGAGGCAGCCACACAGGAGAGCAGAACAAAAGGGGCAGCAAAGTCACATTGCTCTTGTAGCCTTTGAATGTTGTAAAAAGCCTTGCAGAGCCTGCCTGCTTGAGGCTGCTCAGGAAATGGGAGATGCAGTGTTCTCTGCTTTCTCATTTTTAACACTACATGATCTGCTGCTTCTGTGCATCCTTGAGGAGTAATTTTGGAACATACGATGTTGAAACCAGTAAAATATGTGCTTTGATTTTTATCTCCTTCCTAATGTTTACTGGAGTCATTGCACTGGCCTTAAGTTCAGTGAATGCTGTTTGGTGCTTTTTATTGGAAGAAAGCCCTGTGCTGAAAGTTCAAAAAGCATTTATTGTTCCCATTTCCTCACTCAGGATGGACTTACATGTCCTTGTCTTTTGGTTATATGGTAAAGAGGTGGTGTGGCACATGGAATTCTTAGGCAGAGATGCCTTTCTATGGTTTAAATACAAAACTTAGCAGCCAAAGCCAAATAATTAATGTCTGGCTCTGCTGCAGACTGGTCCAAAGAGCATTCCAAATATCTGCTGGCCTCAAAGTACAGATTGACTGTGTTTCTGAGCCCATTTATACCTCACTTAGCCAAAGGGAGCACTCCCAGCACTGCATTTGCTGTCTCCACATTCACCCCCCTCAGTTACTGCCCACATGCTGTGGGCACTTCACTGCACAAGTTTTGCCTTTCAGCACATTCCTCTGGGAGCCTGTGCAACTCACTGAGCTGCTAGGAAGATAAAACAATGTGTGTAAATAATCTCCTTGGGAGCTTTATTCCTGCAGACTTTGGAAACAAGTCAGTGAGGGAAATGACAAGCCCCAAAGCTGGTGCAAAGGGAAGGAGGTTGGATGGAAGGAGCAGGATGGGATCATATAGCACAGGGTTAAGAAGCAAAAGAAAGGGGGGCAGAACAGCAGAGGAGGGAGGGGAATGGAGGTACTTTCTTGGAGAAGCTTTTCCACCAGCTTTTCAGAATGGTTTGATTATTGAATAGGACAAGAAAGCTGTTGTTGAGCACAGGCCCGTGAGTGCTTTGAGGAATGAGAGACATCTCTTCCTGTCACAGTATATGCCCTTGAGTTGTATGTTGTTAGAAGTAGGAATTTCTGAAGGTAGGTCCCCAGTGTAAATGCACATGACTCCAGTGAGCTCAGACAAAGCTGACTTGGGGTGTTTTATCCTTGGGTAAAATGATGTGCTGTGGCTGAGCCACTGGCATTGTTCCCTGCCACTGAAAGGGCTATTTGTGTTCCCAGTCCTCAGGCCAACTCCCTTCCTTGTGCTGGCTCCAGGGGTGTTGCACTCTGCTGAGCCACTTTGGCTGGCTACAGCTGGAAAACCCAAATTCCAGCTTCACTCACAGTTAAAGCCAAGTCAGTGCTTTGTCAGAGATGTGGAACTGGTATAGAAGTGAATGTGTCACTTAATAGCAGTCTGGTTTAGTTCTGTAACAGTAGGTCAGAGCCACTTTCAAGGCACAGCTGCTTTTATACTTTATTAGACATCTGAGAATTTAGTTTCCCAAAAGATTTCTGGTGATGTTGAGTTCTGAGGTAGAAATAATCTCATTTATTATGTAAGTATTCTTGTACAGACAGTTTCTTTAGAATCAAAGCACTCTATGCCTTTAACATGAAGACTTCTGATAAGGAGATCTAAACTTAAAGTAGTTCACTCGAGGTCTTTGTCGTATTTAGTAAGGATTAAATAAGATTTTTCCAGTTATGTATCATAGAACTGCATAATGAGAGCTAATGAAACAGTCAAAAGAAAGTAATTTTGTTCCTGCTACATAATGCTGTACGATACAATTTGAAATTCACGGAGCTTCTATCAGTTTGATTAAAGCTCATTTCATTCTCTAAATAAAGCTTTTTAGATGTTGGAAATTGAAACTGAGAACTGGAATCTCTGGAGTATTTCCTAATAATTGTTTAAAACCATTACCTGAATCAGTTGTTATTAAATTAATCAGCATCGAATTCAAAAAGCAAAAGAAACAAAACCCAAGCAAACAAAATCAAGAACACAACCCACAAAGCAACCAAAACAACTCTGGGGAAATGAGGAGAATTTCACCTCATATAAACTTGAAATTCTGTAAAATTCCAGGACAATTGGATGTCATGCTGTAACTGTGATATATTGACACTCTCACCATGTACAAGCAAACTCTTCAGGGCGTGTCTAGCTTTGCCATCCAATTGGTGACTTCTTTTGTTCAAAATGGAAGTTTCCTTCACCTGAAGAAACATGGAAGTAGCTCCTGCTGGTGCAAAGTGTTGCACCAGACTTGTGCCTCTTGCTGCTGGACTGCTCAGCCAGTCTGCTGCTGCTGCTCGGCCTCAGTTTTCTAGAGGCAGTTGAGTTGTAACCACGGGACTTACTATGTAAAATAACTCATCTAATGGAATTAAAAGTGTATTTCTGAGCTAATATCTGGACAGCATGCAAGACTTATGGTCTGCTCTCTGTTTAGGGACTGAGAAGGGAAATTGAAAGGTCAGCTAAACTTAGAATGTGTGACACTTAAAGGCTGGGCATGCAGGTTAATAGTACAAATATTTGTTTAATGCATTTCTTTAAAATAATACTGTAATTCTCTGCTACCCCTGTCGTAAATCTAGGGACTGCAGGTGATGATACAGAATAATCAATATCATTCTTTTGGATGACTTATGCATCCTTGAGAGGGTAAGTCATCTACTGCGTGGGGGTTTTTCACCTGCTGATAATCAGACTTCCAAAAAATCGATATATGCTTGGTGGAGAAAGAATTCAGGGGTTGCAGCAAAGCTCTGCAGGCTGTATTTCTTCTGGTAATGAAAGTATCTGAAGGGGCAGTGGCATTTCTTTCAATTCACTAATATTCTTTCTAGCTGTTGTAACCATTATGTTAGTGACAGTAATTCTGTGTAAAAAGGATTTGATAATGCTTTTATCTCTCAGCCCTAAAAAACAGTCTTTCTGTCTACAAAAGGATGCTGCTGTCTGTGCAGTGTGAAGCTGTGCATAGTCAGACTTCTGAGTGCATTCGTTCACATTCATCTGGTAAACATGTGAAGCAGGCATTATCTTTTTCTGGCCAAACCTCACTTCCTCTCATTGGCTTTCTCTCCTTGATAAAAATGCTGCTACCATTCACACCACAAAATACATTTTCTTAGACTCTACAGCAGATAATCAGAGAAATGAAGCTCCTGCAGTCCAATCATCTCACCATATGTGTGAAAAGTTTAATTTATAAAGGCTTTAGGTTTTAAAGTGTTGGCTGAAATGAGCCTCCAGGCATTGAGTGAGGGTTTGATCTGATGCTGGAATGGTCCCAGTTTCAAGAGTCTTTTCTTCATCATGTTGCAGACTTCTTCAGTGTGTGCTAAAGCCCAGTGTCATGGTTCAGGCTGCCCTGCTGCTCTGAGGACTGACAAGCAGAGCTGGTTGGGCTGGAAGCTTTGCTTGCTTCCTGCTCTTGGAAGTTAGCTCAGCTGCCAGCCCTTGTTTGCTGGTAGAGAATCTTTTGCTGCCCATCCTCATGAAAGAATTAATGCAGAACTTACTGGAAGTACTAATAAATTAGTGTTACCAAGAGTCCCCTCTGTCAGCAGAAATCCAGGGTGCTTCTACAGCACCGTCATTCTTTGGCTTCAAAATTGTTTCCAGTCTTGAGCCTAAGGTTCTAGCTCAGGTTGTGTCCCTGAGCCCCAGCCTACTGAGAAACCTTCCCAGAACAGTCTCACCCTCCTCTCCAGCAAGGCCTCTAACTTCCTGCCAATTTACTGGATTGTCAAGGCACAGAGGGTGAATGGCTCAGGGTTTTTTATACTGTTAATTATGCAAATTAGGATCCACAAAACTTTCCTTGGACTCTGCTCATTCATAAAAGACTCAAATGCTCTCATTTATTTGAAGTGCTGAAAAGCCACTCTGAGCTGTGTTTCAGCATTGCTTCCATGGCCTCTTGGCTGGCCTCAGCCAAAGGAATGGAATGACCAGAGCATTTCTCTGGAATCACACTGCCCCTGAGCAGCCGGGGAACTCTGGTAAAACATGTGTGCCTACTGCCTGGCTTCAGGAACTCTTCTCTGCCCCCTGCCCTGGGAAAAGGGCACAGAACAAACTGAAAAAACTAGAGATTTAACTACTTTAAGTGAAGACATCAGTCATTACTGATGCACATTAAAAATGTCAGGTTAATACTGGACAAATACATTCTAGTGCCCTTGTTTGTCTTTCTTGTTGTTTCAGTCGTTTCTCTTAGGCCAGAAATAAACCTGGAGTTTAAAGGTGTTGGCTGATTTCATGACAGTACAAGCTACTGTTTTTCTTACATTTAATGACTTTGTACATTAACTGATTAAATTGTTCAGTAGATTTAGTTTTGGTGTATGAAATAGGCTCTTTTAATCTGAAATGTAATTGAATAGGAAGATATGCCCTTCATATCTTCCATATAAGAACTTAGTGTTATTTGTTACCCATTATTTTCCAAGTAAAATGAGCATAATTAAATTCTTAATTAGCTGAAGCATACTTTTTATTTAATTTTGTCTTAATTCCTCACAGAATTCTATATTATCAGTTTGGGGAATTGCTGCTAAAACATGAGCATTTGTCATACTGGAAAACCCATTTTAATTGATTATTCAAGTGGCTAGTGGCCAGTTTGTATTTTTAGTGCTCTTACAAATGCTAAGGCTTGCATGCTAAAGAAGTATCTTAAGAAGGTGGACTTGGGTGACAGAAATCCAAAATTTTCATTTTTTTTTCAGTTTAATGCATTTTTATTGGTGACAGTGTATAAATGGGGTCGTTTTTACACATAGGAATTGCTTATTTCTGAAAACAAATGAAAATTTTATGTAGGTAAGAGCATTAGCATGAGATCTTGTAGATGTAAAGGTAAATAAAAAATACATTCATGTCCCTTAGGTTATACGAATCATTACTAATTATTTTAATTAACGACTTAGTTAACCAACTCCCATTGTAAGGTGCTGGTGAAATACAAGCTGTTACCACTGGTTATTTTGGTACATAAGTACCAATTAATATTTCCTGCAACTAAGGCTAATTACTTGAAAAGATAGCTTTAATTAAAGGAAACAACCCTGCAATTTGTCTGTATAGATGTTTTTCCCTTCCAATAGGCCTCTGCTCCTACTGAACATAATGGGGGAATGTGCAGGTTCAGGCCAAAAGTGCTGTTCTGTGCTTTTTTCATTTCACTTGTATATTTTTCATCTCTGGTTGGCCAGTGTTCGCCTAAATGTTATGTAACATTCCCTCTTCTTCTTCCAGAGCAGTAACATAACCAAAAGGCTCCCAACAAGTTTCTTTTTTAGGATGTTTGTAGCCATATTTCATCAGGAGAAAGCTCTAATTGGGAGTAAAGAACTATTAAAACCCAAATCCATGACTCAGTTTCCATGATTATGCTAAAGGAAATGAAATTGTCGAATGTAGTTACCTTTAAATTTTGACTATAACAATGATTTTGCATGAGCAGAACATTGTAATGTCTTTTCTTTGTGTATAATTAATAAAATTAGAAGAAGCAGGAGGAAGAGGTACATGGAGTTTGAGATGAGGACAGAGGAAAAAGCAAAATGAGATGTATGAGGGACTCCTGGCAAAACTTCCTTATGTCAGAGTAACTGTGTTGGATATTGTGAAGATGAGGGGGTTTTCCACATGGCTTTAAGGGAAAGTGGTACATATCCAGGACAGCGTTTGAGGAAAGCATAAATCATCATCTCTAAAGATTTCCTGTCCTTTGCAGAAGCCTGGCATAGCAATTCTGTGGCCTCTGACACCCCTGTTACCCTGCCATGAGCTGAGATGGAGCTGGCACAGAGAACAGTGTGGTTTTGGGTGAGGTCAGAAATGACTCTTTGTTCTCACAGGGGGTTACCATTCAAGGGTTGTCAAAATCTCAATTACTCCCTAAACTCTGTGTGATAATGGCAGCCAAAACTCTGAGTAAGGGAATAAAGACTAAATAGGAAATTGAAGGAAAGTTCCTTGCCTCCAGCTGGATTTTTCTGGAGAATCTTACACTTTACTGTGACCTTTAGTTTTTCCTTCTGCCCCTCAAACACCTCATTTACTGTTAGTTGGGTGAGCATGAGAACAGTTACTTCGCTAGGCCAGCTACTTCTTCGTGTTTTATTTTTTTTTTCTGTAGGTTCTCCCTTGTCATTGTTTTTGTGCCTGATTGTATATAGATTACATAATTATAGAGAAATACCAAACCAGATCTCCCACAGGCTGGAGATGCCAGGTCTTGAAAACATCTCCTTGTGATGTTTCTCAGCAGGATCCATTTCATCATGATGAAATTATGGCAGGAAACCACAGCTTTTTGCCCATGACTCCAGACAATAATATGCGATGAACACTCTGATAAAAGAACAGGGAGCTAAGGCCGGTAAAGCAAAGTCTGCAGCTATGAAAAACAAAAATTGTGGCTTACAATATTTTGATTAGAATAATAACTTGCTCTGTGCCAAAGACAGGACAAAGCAAAGAATCAGATTAAACCCAAGAACATCAGAGTGTTTGCAGTGCCAAAAGGTGCACAAGGAGATAATTCGTTTCTGAATTGCTTGATTCAAAAGCTACCTCATCTTCATATCAGAAACTTTGCTTAATGTAATGAAAAATCACACCATTTTCAAAGCAGGAAAAAGAGGAAGGAGACACAGGTGTGCTGTTTGTTTTGAGATATAAAAGATATGGAAGGGACATTTAGATTGATGGGAAAGCAAAACAAGCTTTTATCCAAGAAAAGGTATTTTTCCTTGTCACACATGAAGGGTTTGTTTTTATTTCTCCATTAAAACCAAAAAGACGGGACATGTAGTGGTGGAACAAAACAAATGATAGAGAGAAGATGTGCTCTTGCTTCATGTGAATTTTCATTGTGTAAAAGTTCAGGCAGTGACAACACTTCTTCAGATTTCTTCAAAACTCCTGTTTCGTGTTTGCCTTTAATCTGATGTCAATAGTGTGCTTTCATTTGCTCTTCATCCATGTAATAGGCTATTTAATGTTTAAGTGTTCACTTGTTGCTTTTTCCCTACAGAAAGCTCCAAATCTGATTCCAAATCACTGTCTCAAATTTTGACATAAAGAAAAGCAGATTTTAAAAACAACAAATGATCTTTGGGGAGTGTAAGAGTTTGGATGGTCAGAGAGGTGGGCTTTCCTTCTCCCATCTGATGTGTGACCTGTTTTTTACCCTGGCATTTTAGACTTTACCTGGTAGACCAGAGTGAATTCTCCCAATTTCCATTTGTCGGTACTTTGCGGTTCCCATCCTGAATATTTCCATCACACTTTTATCCATCCCTGCTACTATATCTGTACGTGGATCTGCCAGGCTTTTGGTGTATGTTTTGGGCAAAACATTTCTGGTCTGCATCAAATGGCCTGCATTTGATAAAGGTGACCTTTTGTTTTGGTTGTCTGGCAGACTTGAGTGCTAATAAGCTGAAGGATGAGGTGTTTAATGAGTCCTGTGTATAGAAATAATGATGGATGACTTATTTGGAATTCTACAGACACAGCATGGCCAGGCATGCTGAGGAGTGCCTGGAACTGCACCAGCCTTACTGTGGGAAGCTTATTGATTACACAGAGACAGGGCACATTTTAATAATTTTGGAACACTGTACTGCCTCAGGTACTAAAATCCATTAAAGGAGGATTATAAACTTTGTTTTAACCTGGATCCTAAATTGTTTCTTGGTGTACAGTCAACAGCAGCTCTGTGAGATCAATCACAGTTACTAAGGCATATTAAAATCAACTTGTTTAATTTTAATTGCTGGTACGCCTCTCTCTCTGTAAGGCAGCTGTTCATAAAGCTAAATTGCTTTTCTGCCAGACAGGAGTTTCATTTCACTTCATGGTAGATTTTTGCCTTATACACTTCACCAGCATTTTGCTTTCCTTTCCCCCTCCTTCCCCCTCGCCCATGATTTTCATTTCTCTCCAGATGATTTTCTCTGTTTTGCCTTCCATCCTCATTAGCAGAAGCTGCAGGCTCACCAACGAGTCAGCTTTAATAAAGTAGGTGGATTGTTTAAATTATTAGTTGATGTAAAGGTACAGACCTGGAGCTCTTTTTGGTAGCCCCTGTTAACCTGTGCTATGTGAGCAGTTTTGTCTGCAGACTCCTAATCAGCTCATAAAAACTGCTGCCTCTGTTGATGGATATATTGTGAACAGATACATTTATTTTGAAGCTGTGTCTTATTTTCTGTTTAGCTGCATGCATTTTCTGTGATCTGTTTTGTTTGGGTTTTTTTGTAGGGGAATTCTATAAAGCCATTTAGTAATTTCATTCCTGGTTTTGCATCTCCTGTCATCCTGTGTTTTGACAGGGAAAAATCCATGTTCAATTTGTAACAAGTTATTTCCTTGCTCCAGTCTCTGAAGTTAATCATAGACTTTAGTATTAGAAAAGGAGGAACACCTGAGTCTTGACCTCCCACATAATGCATTAAACATGGCTGTTGCCCTCATCTTCTTTCAGTACAATGGGTTTAGAAATACCTGCCTGCTGCCCAGCACGGACACAAGATGCTGCTCTCTTCTGAAGAGTATTGGATGCTTTCCCATTTCCAGTCAATTTGAGGATTTTCTGTGTCCTTCAAGAGGCAATTAAACTTCTGTATCAGGTCAATACTTTCAGGCTCATAGTAAATGCAGGGAGATAAGAAAAAAATTACTGGTTTTCATTTATTGAAAGGCAGCACTTTTTGGTAGGAGACCAGGTGGAGACAGGAGACAGGTGAGCAAAACCAGAACACTGAATTTTGGGAAAAGAGCAATGGTTCCAGCACAGCAGTGGTACAAGTGCTGAATTTGTGCATGGAATTACAGTAATGGCCTATTAGGGCAGTAAGTGGCAGCAGTTTGGGTGATTTGGACATGATGTCTGTCATTCTGGAGGCAAAGGGAGGCAGTGGCATACGAGAAAAAGATGCAGAGCTTTGGAAATTGAACACAACATATAGAGTAATGTGATATTATCAAGGACAATTTCAGGAGTACCCAGCACTGGGTAATTCTGTGTTTATATATTTTACTGAAATTTTTACCTTCATGATAGCCTTGACCCTGTAGATTTTAGATTTTAGCACGCTCTGTGGATTTTCCAATAGTTTCATTCCTGTGAAATAATGAAGGGGATTTTTTTTCATATGGATGATTCCCATAATTTCATGAGTTAGGTTCAGATGTTACTTGTCTGTTCCTGCTTTATTTCCCCTTTTTCATTCCTGTGCATTCTGTGCCCTTCAGTAGCAGATTTTAAAATGCAGGTTGCAGGTGCAGGGGGGCAGAGGGACAGCACACACTGCTGTCTTGCCATGGTGCAATAGAAATAGCTCAATAGAAAGGGAGATCTTCAGAACTCCCTTTTCATTCCTGTCTGCATATAATAATTTGCACTGACTTTGGATTTTTGGGGTTTTCTTAGTCGATAGAAAATGTTGGAAATGAGAAAAGCATTCTGTAAATACGGCCATATTGCAGATCTCTTGAGATCTTCTGGAGGCCACAGTCCGCATTAGTGGGCCTCAGTGATTCACCTAGAGCCCATCCCTTGCAGCTGCCCTGCTCCTCCTTAAGCTCCTCTTGTCAAGGCTTCTATGAAAGCAGATAAAACCCAAAGTCATCTCCTGTGGCCTCCTGTCTCCTTCAAAAGGTTGCTAAAGCCACACTTGTGTGTTTCCATGCTGAATTTCTGGAGATGTCATCACTCAGCAATGCGGGGCGGGCCTGAGCTCATCCTCTCCTCACTTGTGTGCCTGCTGAACAACTTCTTCTGCTGGGTCTGTCTTCAAAGGCAAAGAGGGTTTGCAAAATTCAGCCAGGGGTTAAAGGAGAACGTGCTGTTAGCAGAGATTGTTCTCTGAGGGTTCCTTGGCTGAGCAATGCACTCCCTCGTTGATCTCAAAGAGCCTGAATTTAGTTACATGGTTTTGGAATAAGTGAATGGCTGTCTCAGTGCAGCTTAGCTCTTAATTACCTGGAAGGACAAAATTTTAAACCAGAGGTGTACTTGAGGTGAATTTACCCTCTAAATAAAGCACCACTTTTCTTCCTTTAAAAAGGCCTGACAAGTGGCTAATGGTGTTTAGGTAGGTCTCTCCACAGAACTGCCAGATGATAAAACAAAGACATGATTTAAGAGTTTTTCTCTGACTGGGCCAAACTCTGGAAAAGATGTTTTGTGGTAAGAAGGGGGCAAGAATTCCTTCTCTGTGCATGTAATCTGGGAGTCATTTTTATGAATAATGAGCCATCTGAATTGGAAGAGCCCCATGGCTCACATATATCAACCAGCTACCATGGTGATGGACATTGTGTAATAATCTCAGTAAAATAGAACCCGAGGATACTCTCCCTAGTCTTTACTATAAGTCCCAGGCAAACACTCCCAGAAATGAAAATCCTCTAGGCAATGTTAAATGTAACCGAACCTTGACTTGCAGAAATTCATCTCCAGAATGGAAAAATTGTTTGTCTCTGCATCCAATTAATTCTTGGCTTTCATTTGAAACTGCCAGAGAGTTTGCCAGCCTGGTTTTGATGGGTTTTATTTATGTAATATAAATCCTTGTCTGCTGAGAATTAGTCTCATATATTCATTGGAAGGGGATTTTTTTATTCATCAGGAATCTGGATGTTGTACACAGGAGACCTGAAAATGCAAGAATCTGTCCCACCTTATGAGTCAGAGCTAAATACTCTCTTTGAAGAGCTGTGGACCCAGCATGCCCCAGACAGGCAGCAGGTAAACCAATGAAACATTGATTATTAATAGAAAACAGATACATTATCATCTTCCTGCCTAAAACCCCTGCTAGAAAAGAAGCTTCCTGAGTTCCTCAGCCTTATTTATATGAGGAAAAGTTTTCAATTTTTCCTGCTTGCAAGGTCTCTCAATTTTTTCTGCAAATGAGAAACAGTAATGACTGTGATGCTTTTGATCAAACACTTAAGACATATTGATGAGCATTTTGAGAGTTATTGCAAGTTTCCTTTGCAGATTTTTTTGGATTTGTTCCAGCATTTGGATTAGACCTGTGGTTTCTTGCTGTTGTCGGTTTTGCCGTTCTGCTCCAGTACAGATTTCCCACTCCTCATCTTTCCTTAGCACGGAGGAAGGTGGGGTGCCTTTCCCACTCTCAGCATGGGGACATCAATCCTGCCTAGATTGTTTTGCCCTTGCCTGAAGCTCATGCTGAGCTCCCAACTCTCTAGTGATTTGGTCAAGCCTGTGATAAACAGAGTTCTCAGGAGCTGGAATCTCCTGGCTCACCATGTGCTTTGGCAAGATGTTGATTTTCCACAGCAGCCTCTGGTGTTTGCTTTGACAGAGTGCCTGGGAAAGGTTGTGTGTGTCCAGCAGGAGTCCACAGTGGCTCCAGCAGTTACCTTTGCATAGAGACATTGTGTTAAGTGTGTGACCTGCACTCTTCAGAATCGCTGGTGCATGCTCTTCAAGCTAAACAGAGTTGTGTGTTCCAGCTCAGGATTTTCACTGATGTCATGTGGCAGTGCTCCTCCAGGAGAGAGCTCTTAACTCTGTGCAAAAAATCAGGACCAAATCCATAAATGTGCATAGAAATCAGTATTGTTAGAAATGTGTCTTGGTCACGTCTATGGAGAGATTTCAGTCAAAACCTCATTTCATGTTTTGCTTGCTTATACAGATTCCTCCATTTTGCCTACCTATTTAACTGCTTCCAAATAATTCATACCAAAAAAATTTGTAGAATAAGAAGTGTACATCAAAAAAGTGTGGACTGTCAAAATTTATGCTGCCCTTACACGCTTTCCTGAGCATAATTTGTATTTCTGTACCTCTTGCTCTTTCATGTGCTTAAGAAAAAGTGAATGTGGAAGAAAGAGAATTATAATTTAGTATATAGAAAACTTTCAATTCATTTGCATAATTCTGTATGTACAAGTTTCTGAAGGACAAATGTGGGCAAGCACAGCTAGCTGCCTTTTTCTGCAAATACACAAGTGTCTGAATGTGTATAATCATATAATGTAATATATAATTTTCCCATAATGCATAAAATATCTTAGAAGTGTAAAATTGTTTGTAGTTTTGGTGCAAACTAATATCAGCAATTGTAGCATGAAAATAATGAAAAGTTTAAGATAAAGCTCTTATAATCTACAAATTACAGAAGCAAACAAAAATAAAAATTAAGCAATCTAAATGATAAAATGAAGATTTTTAATTCTAAATCATCAGTTTAAGATTTTTAAAACTTTTACAAGAGGCATGAAGTCTGCCCTGAAAAAATGGCGTCGAGTTTCCAGGAATGTCTTGATTAGAATAGGATGTGGGAGTTGGAGGCCTCCCAAGGAGCCAGAGCAGGCTGTGAGCAAGCCAGCAGTGGGTGCAGGGGGAATGATGTGGTAGGCTGTGCCCCTGAGGAAAGGTGTGCTCCAACCCCTTTGCTCTGCTCAGCGTGGGCAGGATCTCATCCAGAGTCCCTGGGCACAGTCAGGACACTGCACTGCAAGGCAAAGGCTGGGCACAATGCAGGGAGGCCGTAGGAGACCAGAAGGAACAGACAGCTCCAAAATCAGCTCTCTGGGGAAAGGCTTCTGGAGCTGCTTCACAGAGAGAAGATAAAAGGATGGTACATGAAAGGTAGTTTGAGCATGGCAAGGGAGAAATTATGATGTACATCTATGGATAGGAAAAAAAATACACTTAAAATACAATTAAATGTATCTTAGGAAAACTTCCTAATGGAGAAGTTAATTAAACATTAGAACAAGGGTGAGTTTAAATGAAAACAAGCCATTCTAAATAATAAAACCAAGCAGCAGTAAAATCATAGAAACAGCAAATCAGCTTCTTTTTGGTGTCCACACCAGGCAAATTCTTTTACCAGAAAAACAGGGGGCTGCACCTGGGGCACCTGGCCTCTTTTGATGAGTTCCCTTTCTTCAGCCCTTGCTTTGAGGAATGCTTTTGGGAGCTTTAGCAGTGGGCAGGGTGGCAGGGAGGACCTGGAGCTCCTCCTCTGGCTCCCTGCTCTTGGCTTGCAGCACCTTGCTCAGTCCAAGCTGCTGGCACAGACCAGACACCTTGGCTGAAGTCAGGAGCACACCACTCTTGTCTCCCCAGGCAGGTTCTCCTGGCCACAGTGGTGGCACAATCCTAATGAATTATCTGGACTCCCAGCATTCTATTCAATCCTGATGGATTTATTAGACTCCCACCACTGGAGAATTTGTGGTTCCACACATAGTACTGAGTGCAGGAGACACTGGGTTGTTTATTGAGATGTTCTCGAGTAGTTGATACCAGGCTGATAAGATTTGTTTTACACAGATTGTTGTATGGGTCATTAGTGAAGAACTGAAACAGATGATTACTGAAAATAATTGATTTTCGAACTACAGTTCTTTCTCAATTAAAATTATCCCGAGGCACTCAAAAGCTATAATTTAAAATTGCAATAGAAATACAAGCAAGTCCTCACATGATATTTTAGATATGATAACCATTTTGAGTCATGTGAGCTGCAAAAAACTATCCTTTTTATAACAAATTGTCTAACTTTGTTTTTTTTATTGGATTAAAATTGATTTTGATTTGCTTTTCAAATGCATTCCAGTCAGGAAATTGGAGGCCATTTTTCTTACTGGGGAAACAATAGATAAAAAACCCCTCTGGGATGTAATCAGCTCCAACTTTACCATGGGCTTGGATGACAGCCAGTCTTACCCAGTGCCCTAAACCTGAGATTTCACCTGAGAGTGGGGGAAGCCCTATCAGCCCTGGCTCTCCTGAGCTTACTGTGGGCAGCTAGGCTGGTCACTTGAGTTCCAGAGTGCTTTGTCAGTAGAGATAAGTCAGTATCTCTAAAGAAGAACTTTAATGCTTAGGGCATGGGGATTATCTCTTGAAACAAAGCTGTGACACAGCAGCAATATCCACAGTACAGCTGTGCTGGGAGACTTTTCACCCAGGCTCTCTTACCCTTTGGAGCCCTTCTGCTTTTGATCTTTGTGGGGTCGTTCCACCCCAGTTCTAAGACTCCCACTTCCATTCACTCTTCAGCCCCTTCTTTTTCCAGCTTTGCATCTGACTTGGTGCAAAGTTTTGTGTAGGCTTAATTTTGTGAAATGGAATTTGTAAAGGATTGTGGTTATTTGACATGAGAACTTACAAGAGAAAATTCATGTTTGTGACAGAAATAAATTCTTACCCAAGATATTCCCCCCTCAAATCTTTGCTGTGGGCTCTGTTGATAGAGTAACTTTGGTATCCTTATATCTCCTCAGTGCTTTGACTTGGACAGAAAATATTGATCTGTAGCATGATCTGTCCAAGGGCAACAGCATCATTAATTGCTAAGTGATCTGCAGAACAATTAGAGACCTCCTGGCTGGTGTACAGAGAGATGAATGGAGCTGTCTGCCTAATCAGATACAGTTGTATCTATCTGTGGGCCCAATTGTGTTGTTCTGAAATGCCATCAACATCTGTCACTTCCCCCTTCTCACAGTAACATATGCCGTGCTCTGCTCTGCTCAGGAGCCTTCCAGGAGACTTCTGTTGGGCTGGCACAGAGTGGGTAGTGCTTTAAAGGAAATTTTGATCCCCTGTTTACCTGTTCAGATGTGAGAGGTGAGCAGAATTAAGCTAGAGGATCTAAGCATCAAAGAAGCTGTCGTTCATATTTGCATGAGCAGCATGAAGGCAGGACAAATGTATTAGAAATTAACTTTGAGCCTGAATGCAGTGAGTTTTGCACTAAAGGAAGTGAACAGGGTCGATGGTTTTTGAGGCTGTGTTCAGCTTAACCTGGTGTTTCCAAAGGGAACATAAGGGCTGCATGCCACACATGGATGCTGCTTGTGTGTGTGATACTCTGGGTAGTGCCTCAATACTAATATCTGATTTTATTTGCATTTTTTGTTTACTGTGTTACTGTTTGAAAGCTTTTTTTGTTTTTTTCATCTGGTGATGAGATTTGTTAGAAAAGTTTCTGTGGCAGTCACTCCCTCATTCCAGCTCAAATTTGAAGTTGGTTTTGGTTTAAATTATATACAAATTTTAAGATATTTTCCTCTCCGCAGTATTGGTTTTACACAAAGCTAATGAGAAATATACACAGTGGGTAACTTCCAGTATTTTTGTCACTGTATCTGGCCTAATTTTGTCAGAGTTCTGCAGAGAAGCTGCATTATTTCCTTCAGTCCAGGCCTTGCTGTGTTCAGCACAAGGGCCAGAAGGCGAGCAGGAGCAGGAAAGCTCTTACTGGAGAGTGTGCAAACTGCTGCTTTATGTGGGATTTAGCACCTGCTTCTTTTAAGGAGTGGTTAATCTTTCTAAATTAGCAGCAGATCCACCGAGCATCCTTCCAATCCCTCAGAAGGAGAAGGGATGAGGGAGTCCCTGCAGTGAGTGATTGAGTGCAATCCCCATTATTGTGTCTCTGGGCAGGGCACTGGGAGAGAGCCAAGAGGATTTATCTGGTAGATGGAAGGGTTGGAGGGGGAAAGTGATCCTTCTAAAACCACCTGAAAAGCATCCTGCTTTTTGTTCCTTTCAGAAGCAGTTCCTAAAAAATGGAGCTTTTCTGTACAAGCAGCTGGATGTTTCCTGTTCTTATTTTGTCTTTTAAGCATCAGTATTCCACACATGGAATACAACCAATACTGTTTTCACAAAAACGTTCCCAGTTTTGGTAAGTGGTTTTGTGATGCTTTCATTGACATCACATCAGGGGTTAGGTGGTGTGACAGAATAATAAGCTGGCTTTCCACTCCTGCAGACAGGTGTTCACTTACACCGTAGATCACGTGTCAAAATGAGTCTGGCACTGTAGGAGGATCGGAGCCGCAGAAGGAACGAGGCAGGCAGCAGGTGAAGGCAAAGCTAATGATATTTTATTCTATCTTCTTCTGTATTCTCTTCTATCAACAATCCAACTCCATATATACAGTTTGTACAGAGGCCAAGAGATTGGTCATTTAGGTTGCCACCTCTTTGACCTGGATGGTGAACACCACCATCAATCACATTCTCCTCCCAGAGGAGAAATATGAAAAACATCTCTAAAAATATACATTGTTTATGTTGAGCTGCGTGAGAAAACAGGACTGCAAAGTCCAGACATTCACGAGCTAAAAAACTGAAGGCAACATGGTACTTCTGTCCCTATTGCTCTGCTTTATAGCCCAAAACGGGGAGGAAGAAAATGAAAAATACTTAACTCTTGGCAAACTCTCAATTTAATTTTCATCTATATGTTCTGCTGCCCTCCATTCAAATAAAAAAAACAAAAACCCACAGTTCCTAATGCTGGTCACAAGGAAGGTACCAGAAAGTCTGAGATAGAAGCCTAAACAGCCCCAGTGAAATTTTCTAACAGTGCTGTGCTGCAAAAGGGAGGTGTTTGTAGCAGGGGAGATTTGCTCTTTATTCATGCATGATTTTAGTTTCCACAGTTACTGGGATGCTTGGAGGAGCTGGTGCTTGAGGAGACTCCCACAGCTCAGCTGTGCTTTTCCTAGCACTGCTCGTGGTACTGGCTGGTGGTTTTTGGAGCTGCAGCTCCCAAAGCATCAGTAAAGGCACTTAAACATAACACAAGGATTTTTCTGGAGTACAAGGTATAGCAATGGAGGGTTTGCAGTCAGTATCTTATAGTCACAATTGAGCAGGGCTGTTACAGTCTGTGGAGAGATTCTCTGTAGGTCAGGCTCTGAATCCAGCCTGTTCCTCATGCCAAGCACTGGAAATAATCTCTCTCCTGGTGTCTAGCCCAGCACTCCAGAGCTATGTTTGCTGTCAAGATCCCAACCTAGAAATGCAAGAGATTTTTGTAACACAGTGTCATCATTTAGACATCTTAGGATAAAAAACTCAGATAACTCTACATTTTCTGGTATGCATGCTCTTCCCATGGCACTTTCTTTGCAGCAAGACCCCAGAAAGACACAGCCCTTGAGCTTTTCCTCTGGAACATCAGTGCTTTGTCTGCTGCTGGCACAGTCACACAGGGCTGGGTGCTGCCACCCTTAGTGATGCTCCTTAGGCTGTTCCTGTGGGAGTGAGCTGGGCTGCCTGTCTGATTACAGTGGTGCTTACTCAGAAGCTGGCAATTCAAAACTCAGTGGTGGATCTAAAGTTTTAGCTGAAACTGAACGTGAAGCCTCCGAAGCTGCCTGGGGCTGTCTAGAATTGTGCAGCAATGTTTAGTAAACAAAATGAATTGTAAACTTCCTTTGTATGTTATGAGCCATGAAAGCGGAAAGAAAAACTTTAATAAAAGCAGAATTGCTTCATTACTTCAAATAAATACTTTGCATCTGTGGATAGCTGTTTCTGCACCAAGGGCACAGGAAGAGGAGAACAGGAGTTCCAACTTTGAACGGGAGTTTTTAGTTGCAATGTACATGGCTATGCTCAAATGCAGAAGTTCAAAAAATGCACATAATTGTAATGATTTTTCAGGATGGGTTCTTTTAATTCAGTTGTGTTTGGCTGTGCTTAGGGTAGAACCTGATTTGTTAGGGAGAGACGATGTTCCTCTTTTCTATCCCCTTTACCCTGTTTACCAGTTTCTCACTGCAAATAAACCCTTTGATCAGACATTGTCATCCTGCTCTCCATTTATATTTGTTAAACTGAATTAATAGCAGCTAGAAGTACTTTTTTTTCTCAAAGAAGATGTTGTTAACTCTTTTACTGCTGTCACCTTAGACATTCACCTAATCAAACACAGAGATTGCAAGCTGTTCCCTGTGTTTTTTGAGTGCCTAATCCCCAGCTGTTCCATGTCTGCCAGCTGCTAAAACAACAAGCATTCATCCTGAAGATGTCTCTAATTCCCTCATACATCAACAGTAAAATATCAATACACTAGATATGAGAAGTTGCAGTAATTTAGAGAGAATGCTAAGATTAAATCACTTCAGAGATTGAGTAAATAATGCTGGCTATTGCAGCAATTATTAATTTCCATGATAAATGGCACACCTTTGCTTGGAATGCTGAAGAATTTCCATAGGGAGAGCATATGGCCAAGATAAAACTGTCTTTCAGGCTTGAAGATTACTGTGGGCTCTGTGCCAGGGCAAGGGCTGCCATTCCTGCCAGGACACTCCTGGGGATGGCTGGGGCCTTGCCAGAGTAGCCAAGTGCTTCTGGAGGGAGAAGGGAGCACAGAGTACTGAGAATTGATCTCTGCATGGTTGTTACTGTTGCCCATTGGACAATATATAACAAATATACACATTATATCTATAAACATAGAAATAAAAGACAATACATTCTAACATCCATTCTGATTGTGAATTTAGTAAAAAGTGTGCTGTTTCCATGGCCTAGTGTAGCAGTTATTACTGCTGAGAATTGAGGACTGAGTTCTGGGAACTCAGGTCATGGATGGAAGTGTAAGTTCTTCTGCCGTTTGCTAAGAGAAAATCCAGCATGGTTCCAACAGGATTGCGCTTCATTTTTTGTATTTTTTAAGTGTGTGTGACAAAGTATCTGGAACACATTTGACACTGAGTAAAGGCAGATTTACATTTAGAAATGTGAGAGTATTAAGATTTTGTACCCAGTTCTAAGTTCAAAATAGTCTCACCATAGCTAATTTGCAAGAGGAAAACAGTTTCTGGAAGTTGTGTGTCACAAAATAACACTGTCGTATTTATAGGCAGCATTTCTAGAAATACAACGTTCAGCAGCATCTTCACAGGCAGGTAAGAAAAGCCTATTCCTGTTTACAAGATCCTGGTAATGAACCATGAAGGATAGTGCTTTGAAGCCATCTGTCAAGCACCTTGGCTTTTTTTTGGTAATTGAAAGTGATTTAATCCAGCTCAGAAAAGAAAGGTGAACATGTGCTGTAATTGTTAGCGTGTGCTGAGGTGGGAGGGAGCAGGTTCTTGGGACAGTCAGGAAGGGGAGATGCTCCCTGGGTATGGCCAGAAGGTGCAAACAGAGCCCTGCCCTGTGGCACTGAGTGAGTGTATGAACAGGTACAGAGCTCTGCTCAAAAAGAACCTCAAAGTTCATTTCTGCACTGCATTTCTGTCTCCTGCAAGCAGATGTTCATTCTCCAATGATTGTAAGGCCTTTGATACACGTTTTCTGGAAAAGTGGCTTTCACCCAGATTAATTTCACTGTGTTGCAAAGTTCTCTTTCCCCCTTTTCCAGCAGTAACCCCTCTGCTGATGAGAACTGCATTCACTGGAAGTGTAGCATTCCCAAACCCGAGTGCAGCACACAGAAGTTGGTACCATTTGCCACCACCACATCCTGTGTTTTCAGGATCACTGTGTAGAGGTTCTCCCACTCCTTCCAGAGCTCTGGAGATGATAGCAGTGACAGGGAAGTGTGTCCCTGCTTGGGAGATGCAGCTCCATCAGCTCTCCCAGGAAGATTTAAGTGCTGGTAAAGCTGGCAGACCAGTGCAGTGCAATGCAGGGTTTTTATCAAGGAAGTTCAGTATCAGACCTGCCCAACTGCTAGCCCTGAGCCACCTCAGTGTGGGAGGTCACCAACACAGGGAAAAGAAGTACCTCCAAATTGGTCTAGCTCAGGCAGAATAATTATCCGAGGAAAACAAAATAATCCTCAGTTTTGGGAGATTTCCTTCATCCCTAGCCAGAGTAACAGAGTAAGAAGACTGGTTAAACGAAGCCAGTGTGGGTAGGATTCTGTGGAGCTTTCTTTTGTCAGGACAAAGGATGTCTTGAGGGCTTTCTTCCATTTTCCAGCTTCTGAGCTTACAATTGGGACATACCTGCTGGAATCTCTGTAGCCCTCATCTTTAAAAAAGTAAATGGTACTTGTAGACACTGTGGAAGATCAGTGCTATCAAAGTATTGGTTTCCAACTCAATTCACTAATTTTGTGATTAAACCTGGAGAGTTGTCAAGTTTTTTCTTTTTAGCTATATTTATAAATTTACTGTCCCGTTGCACTCTGTTTTCTAGAAAAACATTGCTTGACCTCAGGCTGGTGATTTTATTACTGTTCTGCTTTCTTGGGATAATGAAAAGCTTGAGTGACTTTCTGTATTACAGTTCCTCCAAGGAATTTCTTCCCTAGTACCTAATCCAGATCATGCCACAGCTAGCCAGAGTGCTTAGCTGGAGCATGTATCTAAGTGTAAGTGTGCACTAAGTGTATGTGACTCCTTGCCTTTTTTTTTTTTTTTTCCCTAACAGAGGTTCTGCTTTAAAAGAAACAGTTTGGTGCTTTTTTACGTAGGACCAAAAAAAGAACTATTTAAACCAGCTAAACCCTCTTTGTTTCTTCCATCTTTATGCAGAAAACAGCTGAACAGTTTAAAACTTAGTTGAAAAATTATATCTAAGACAACTTACATGCCAGGCTTCAGCCAAAAATACTTTTTGCAGCCAAATTATCAAACCCTCTGAAAGAGCCTTTATAATGGAATTGCTGATGCAACCTTTATTATAGGGATATGAATAGCTATAATGAAGGCTTCAGCTGATGTTCTGGCAAGCCTACTGCTAAAAATTATTCTGAATTTATCTGGCATTCAGAAAATGCTTGGAGTGGCCAAAATGTTTACAGCATCATTATCATTTTGACAATGCCTCTTTTCTCCCGAAGGAAGTGGGTGATGAACAAATTGAAGCAGCATGTGAGACGTGCGTATTTAGCATCTGTTCCTCGTTCTCTTGGCAGCATTGTTTGATTTGAGAGAAGCAGGACCAAGGGCCCAGCCACCAACTTGCAAACAGTTGTGTTGAATCAGCCATTATTGCCCATTGTGTCGTGGAAGTGTATGAGTGAGCAGCATTCTGCTTTTCCTAATGATTTGATTTTGATTTGTAATCTGAAAACATTTGCCTCGAGCAAGAGTGTGCAGTTTACCAGGAGAGCACTTTGGGCTTTCATGTCCTTCCTCTGGTTCTTTCCTACCAACTTTTTGCACAGTTTTGAAACACCATTTGCTCATTTATTTTCCCAGAAGTCACCCAAAGCTTTAATTGTGGGTAATTGTGGGCTAATTACAGATGTAGCATTTTCCTGTCAATGCCTGACTGCAGCCTCCCTGAGTTCATCCAGGTAGATATCTGGGGATAGAAGTGGAATGTCTTTTATCAGCTTTCTTTTTTCTACTAGTTTATTTTCAGGTCATGAAATAGTCCAGTTCCTCTGCTTCTGGTGGTTTGGCTACTTGTGGGATTGCACTGATTAATCAAGTTTGAGTGCTGCACTGATTGTACTAAACTCTTGTTCAGGGAGCTATCAAGTGAATTAAACCAGTCCTGTATTGACTTCCCTTAAACTGAGAAGGGCTTGACATACTAAATCAATAAAAACCAAATTTAAAATTATTTAAATGGGTGCACAGAAGTGTTTGCACTAGTATAATGAAATAAGCTCTAAAATACAGTTTAGATGAGTTCAGTATAATGTGGCTCAGGCTTCTGGCTGTGTTTTCTAAGGTTTTCAATGCTGATGGCAGTAAACTATGCAAAAATGCTTCTACATGAAATTTCTTGAAAGAGACGTATTTTTTTTAAAACTATTTTCTATCATAGAATTTTCACAGAGAAAAATGATAGAATTTCTATTTGAACATTTTAGAAATGTCAAAAGAAAAAATAGCATAGCAACATCTAAAAAAGGTATTTACATGAAATAAATGTTTTTGTGAAACTTTAGCTGCACATGCTGGTTTGTGTCAGTTGCATATAATCCTGTAAATTTTGTGAAGTCTGCATCTCTCTCTTTTTACTTTGAAAAAAATGGAAAAGGAAATTGAGACTGAACCAAAAAATTGAGACTTTGGTTGGAAGGCTTCAAATTGGATTCGATTTGAGGAGCTTTGCTACCAAGTGAATCTGCTGATACACTGGTTTTTAACAAAACTTCTGTTCCAGTGCAGCTGGGACATTATCCCACAAAGGGGGAGTCTCTTGTTTATTTTCTGTTTGTCATCAAATTCAAAGCAGAAGATTGGTATTTTTTAATAGGAAACCATTCTGAAGGAGATGGAAAAAATAGTTGAAGTTTGTCTTGTACAATCCTGTATTGAAGAAGAAATCTTGGCACATATTCACATGTTCAGGAATTAAAGAGTCTGATGTTCCAATCTGTCAAAACTTTTTTCATTACTGTGATTGAAAAGCTTGACTCTGGAAATGAGGAATAAGAGAATACCCTGGGATGAGGGAAGCTGCTGTGAAGGGAGGTTTCTCTGTTGATGTATTCTGCTAGCAAGGCCCAGTTGGCTCTGGAGTTTTCTTGAGTTGTTCAGACAGCTCTTAATCAGCACCAGTGTCTTGATTTGCCAGTCACTGTTTTCATTCTTACTTCCCCAAGAAACTGGGTGTCTTTGCTCTGAACTTGGTGACTATTCAGGAGAAAACTGGAAGTTACAAAGTACATTGGGTAACCCCAATATCTTCTTCAGGGCAAACTTAGCTTAGAGAGGGAATCTCTTGTCCTGAGCATCAATAAAACCCCCAAATTGGCCTTGCTGATGGTACTTGGCACAGTTACAGCTCACTGCAAGCTTAACTGATTGCAGGTCCTTTCTGAGTGTGAGATTTCATTTTCTCCTGGGTGGCTGGCTGTGCTCAGTGTCAGCACACATAAAGCAGCCTGGCAGCAGTGGGCTGCACATGGAGCTGGGGAAGCAGCCCCTGGGAAGGGAGCAGAAAACCTCCTCTTAGCATCCTGTCCACTGCAGTGCTGTCACCGTGTCAAGGCTGAGCTCATGCATTATGGATGGTGATCTACAGGGTATCTTCTCATGCAGAGCACAGCAGCTGAGGGAGAGCAGGAGACTGTTCTAAATACTGCCAGGTTAACAGCACACCCAAATTACACGGGGTTAATCAAAGCACCTCTGACACACTCCTGCTCACTGGGCCTGCTACAGGAGCACTTTCACCTGTTTGAGGCAGACCTCCTCTGCAGAAACAGCTAAAAGCAGCCACCAAGTCCTTCCTGGGCTTTCAGGAGTCAGTCCTTCCTGAGGTGTTAACCTTTTCCTGGAAGCCGAGGAAGAATCTTCCCCTCTCTGTGCCACCACTAACATCTGTGGGAGCTGTGGGAACGCTGCTGAAGGTGTGATCCATAACCATACCCAGGTAGAATTCCATGAAACACCAACTGGCAGCCAAATGGGAGTAAGGATTTAGCAGGTGATAAATGGCAGATGAGCACAAGTTCCCTTTGATCAAAGATTACCGTGGGTGTCACAGTCTGACCACGGGAGCAGGAGCTCAGCTTTCCAGGGAAAACAATTCCAGCTCCTGAGGCTGCAGGGCACCATGAGCACTAAAGCTGATACAATCTGTTGGCTCAGGACATCCATGGAAAGGGTTGGGAAAGGAGGTTGCCTGTTTGTCTCACCCTGGTGCACCCAGAAGGTTCTGGAGCACTTCCTCAAAAAGTCACAGAGATCCACAATCACACTCAGTGCAAGTTAATTCCCAACCGTGGTTACTTCAGAACATTTTGGGAAAGTTTCATTTCAATTTGAAAATATATTTCAGAAATTGTTTTAGAAATGTTTCATTTTTTAAAATTTGGAAATGAAACCCCACTGACTAAACGAAGCTTTGGTTGGTTAGAGAAAGCTTTGAGGGGTTTTTTTTGTGAGAAAATAAAAAAGTTTTGCTTCAAGTGACCTGAAATGATCTTTTAAATGGCAGGAGATGCAGTTATTTCCACAGCTCAGCCTGTCACTCAGCTGAATTGACAAAGATCACAAGTTGTGACAATTTCTGGGTCAGCTCTAGCCTTCTATCAATTTTGTAGCTAATACACATTGACAGCAAGCACACTTGGGTACAGTGGTAATTGGGTGTCTTGCGAATACTTAATGACATTGTTTAATTTGAAATATGTTTTCTCTGTTGGTATTCTGATCAGCTCTGCATGGAGGAGGGGAGGCCTGGGTGTGCTCCTGCCCTGGAAAAGCAGCCCTGGCAGGAATAAATGGGAGCGTTATATCTTGTGTCCTAAAATCCTGGGGAATCATGGAATGAGGTCACCCAGGAATGCCGGTGGGACATCACCTCCCCACAGCCTGTACATTGCAAGGCTCAAAACTTCCTCTGCAGAACTAGCTGAAGACTGTTAACATGAATTTCTGTGATTGCAGAGGTATTTTCCCTTTGGGCAAAAAAAGAGAGTTTTAGTAGTTTGTTTCTGGTATGTCCATTTTGATACAATCTCATTTGAACTAAACTTTTTACATTTGCAAAAAAAGTCTTTTACAAAGCTCTCTTGCACGTGACTGTGTAACTTTAGTGGCATCAAACCAACAGCACTTTTCTCTACAATAGTGCTTTTGCTAATTGAGGCTCTTTCAAAAATTGTGAAAATTATTGGAATTGAATTAATTTTTCAAAAACCTGTAGCAAAATACTTCACAAGAATGAAATATTCCCCTAATGTACCTCCTATCATATGATTCACTGTGGTGGAATTATCCATGTGTAATTTAGGGCAAACCTGAGCCCTCAAGTGAGCAGGTGGACTTTAGCCTGACTTTAGAAATGATAGGTGCATTTAACAGCCATAGTTGTAGCTCATTATATCATCTGAAATTGTTTTAGTCGCATAAAGTATTTAATTTAAACGATTCCAGCACTTGTGATAGACAGAAGCAGGGAGGATGGCCTCAAATATTAACATTTTCATTATTCTTTAAGCTGCCAGTCATTAGCTAACTTCTCCCTTGTTAATAGTAATGCTTGCATGAGTCTGTGCTGAATAATGGATTGAAGGTTTTCCCTACCAGCAGGCAGGCCAGTGGGCAATTGGAATTTAAAAAGCAGGTTAGTAAAATTATATTTGGGGAGCTATAAAAGCAGTTTAAACACAGCTTGAGCTGTCCTGAGATGCTTTATTAGGCAAAGGATGTTGACAGACAGTAGCAGGACTTGGATCCCCGCTACATGCCTGAAGCTTGGAAATTGTAGACTTTATAAAAATAATGTTTAACATCTGATTTATCTACAGAGCTATGGGAAGACAAAGAAATAAAAATGTGATGCTTCTTCTTCTTTTTTTTTATCAGCATCCTTCTGCTGAAAGGAAGATTGCCAAGATGCCAACTGAGAGAAGGTAAGAGAGGCAGAGCCAGTGATGCAAAGTGGGATCATTATGTAAGTGAAGCTTGGATTTCTTTACACACACACACACAATAACTGCAGAGGCAATCTCCTCTTTGAAGAATTCCTCACCAAAGTCATTGCCTGCCTGCCAGGGGAAAAGTGTCTCAAAAATTGATTGTAATTAGAGAGCTGAGTATAGAGCCAGCTCTCCTGCCTCCCTGCCATGTGCCCTTTCCCCTGACCCTGATAAACACAACCTCGTGTGTTCATCCTCCAGAGGTGGAATCCCGCCAGGATAATGGGCACTTCAGAGTGTTTATTGGAAGAGCAGGGTTCTGGGGAATGCATTGCCTTCACATGGAGGAAGGCAGACCGGAAAATAAGAATAGATGAAAGCTTTAGTGAATCAAAGTGGAGGAAGACCTGGTTGTACTGTTTAACATTTGATGTTAGATATGGCTGAGATGCCAACTGCCTTTTGTTTCTTTGCATAATCTTCCATGAAATAGGAATGTGTTGCCACTCGCTGAGGGCCTGGAGCTGTGCTTCGCTGAATTTTGCCCCTTGCTGAAGTAAGATGTACAACTTAGGCAAGACAGTTGTTTGTTTTGGGGTTTTTATTTGTCATTGTGAATTCTGCATAAAGTCAGTCCCGTGGGAGCTGTTGCAGAAGGTGATAATACTCTGCAGACATGACAGCTTTATCCATGATCACAACTGCTACCTGAAACTGCTCCTGCAGAGTCTGGAGAAAGATGTGAGGGTTTTTGCTGAAAGACTCATATTGTAACCAAGATCATCCACAAGGATCTGTGAGCCCAATGAAATGGAAACATGGTGTAATATTAGAACAACTTAAATTACTAAGGCTGGTTGGCATTCTTTCCAAAACAAGTGAAGATTGATCTTTGGACACAAGCTGTGAGCTGTGTAAAATTGCCTCTGCTAAATATGTGCTAATTGGCATTTGAATGAGATTTTGTTAATCTTCTGCTAAATAAGTAGGTAGAGAGAAGATGGGAGTGAGTCCTCATTTCTCCCTTATAAGAAAAAAGAGTTGTTATCTTAATAATTTAAATTAGCAAATATAATGCAAATACGTGTTTGTAGATACAGCAAACAATCAGCAACCATTATTTGGGAACAATATACCAAAATATGTGTTCCTGCTTTACTAAAGTACTTCTGAGGATTGAAATTGACAGAAACACACCCAAATTGAATATTTAAGGTGTTAAATGCAGTTTTGTGTTCCCCTGGTTTCTTCAACCATATGGGAGAATCTTCCAAGAAATCCTATGATCAGTTTAGATGGGGCTTTTTGGTGTCCTAATGAGGCATAAAATCCAAGTAATGGAATAAAATTTGGAGCCAAAAAAGGGCTTTCCTCTGCTTTATTCTTTGATTCAACTCAGTAACACGTTTATTAACTGCTGTAATATGAAAAATAATGGTATTTCACAATGAGGACAAATCTTTGTGTCTTTAGGGTGCTGAGCACTGTAGCAGGTCATATTTCTGAAATTTCAGAAGGAACACAACAGTGCAGCACTTGAA
>VXBB01000325.1:309953-353796 GCA_013399915.1 Illadopsis cleaveri | reverse complement strand
AATCACACAAGGGATTGGCAGAGATGCTGAACCCTTCTCTGCATTCCCAGCGTGTGAAAGCAGAGCAGCACTTTTCCTGCATGGCAGGATGTGCCTGGTCCATCGTAGCACACCACGGTTTTCTTGCTGTGTAGGCTCAGTCTTATGAAAATGTGGGTATCTTTTATAAATTGTCAGAATTCCTTACTCTTCTTCCTTGTAAGGAATACAAGAAGTATCCCCTGTGCCTCATAGCAGTTTGCATTAGAAATACAATAAATTCTAGTGTCTATGTTTTGTAATCCATCTGTTAAAATGTAGCTTTTAGCAGGGAAAAATAATTTTAATTCTGTCTTACCATAACTTGCAATTTCTTCATGTTAGAAATTATGTCCTGTAGTAAGCTGGAATACTGCAGAATTTATTTGCAAATTTAGAGCCAGTCTCTCTAGGAGTACTGTGTGAGATCTGTGTGCATGGCACCTGCATGAAGAGCACTGGTGGCTGAAACTTCATGACTCAGTGACCCTCAGTATTTGTTAGGTTAACAGGAGCCAGGAGTGGCTCCTTGGCAGGCAGGTGGGATGGGCAGTGCCACATGGGACCATTGGTGGGGCACTGAGAGGGTCTTCTGGGAGGGGCAGCTCAGTCCCATCTCCTGGGACCCTCCCTGAGCACAGCCTTGGGCTGCCTGTCTCTCCTGCAGAATGAAAGAGCATATTTTAAAAAGTCAACAGAAATGAAACCAGGAAACAGCATAAACAGCACAGGGCAAAAGGCATCTGCAGGAGAGAGGAGTAGCTGGATGTGAAGACCTCAGAAGGAATGAGGTGTGCTTCCCAGATTGAGCTGCATGGCCTTGATCAAACTTCACAAACAGAAATTGCAGTGTCATGAAAACAAACACCCAGACAATGTTCAAATAGTCAAAGGATAAGTCGTTTGCCTTGGAAAAGTAGCTAATGAAATCAAATATTGGGAAAAACACCTTGCAGAATATGGTTCAAAAATGTCATTAGAAAGGACCCATTTTTTTGGTAAGGGTGTAAATAAAACAGTTTCTAAAGAACAGTTTCCTTGGTTCCTATTAAAATGTTCTGCAGCAGACTTGGGAACTGAGGAAATAATAGAAGTAGCAAACTGTTTAGTGTTTGTGTCCAACAGAGAGGTCATTCAGCAGTTAGGTCATGGCCTGTTCTTTAGAGCAACTCTGAGTTAGTAAGACAATGCTGACAAGTGGTTTTGTTGCTGTTTTCAGTGTGAAGTCACAGGGTTTTAGACTCAGTTTCCCCAAAGAAATTCATTCTTCCTAAATGGAAATGTGGAGTTACACCTAAGATGCTTATATAAATGATATAAGCATATAAAATGCTTTGCACTTTCTTGTCCATCTATCTGTGCTCTGCTCTGGTTCTGGGAGAACAGCTCATGTCTGAAGGCTTATTCTCCAAGCAATTAATTATCCCCCATATTTGTGTAATTGTATTGTCCTACTTGTTGTAATTGAGCTACATCTATTTGGCACTAGGCTGCCCCATATACCTTTCACTCCCACGGATGAGCTGTGTAACAAATTGGTGCAGCTCATTTGGAGGCAGGGAGAGAAATGTACATGGCTAATGTGCTCCATGATGTATGGGCAGCCCGTGCTGGGCTGCCTCACTGAGCACCCTGCTGCACACAGCTCCTGATAAATGAGCAGCCTGGCCAAAGAATGAGGGCAGACAGGAGATGCTCACTAAGTACTAATGGGCTACACAAAGTATTGTGCTCAGCAATGAGGGCTTTTTTCCATAATTCCAGACAGCAAACTGTGTTAGTCATGCTAATGTGATACAGTATTTGTGACTGCCTTGGCACTGTCCATTTAAATTTTGGGGAAGCTGCTTCTTTCACATCTGCATGTCCAAATACATTGTGCTGGATTAGCTCTAGTCAATTTAGCAGTGTGTTGTCAGCTGTAGGTAAAACAAATGTCATGGGCTACTTCATCACTGACTGCGCTCATTATACAAAAAATTGGCATTTATAAGCAGCTCTTCCATGAGGCTGTCTTCAGTTTGTGAGTGACTGAGGGAAGAGTCACATCCCAGCTGTTACATTCTGGGTGTGCTGAGGCACCATCAGCGTCCTGTGCTCGTTCATTTCAAACAAAAAAAAACAACCCTCCTGCATCTGGATACAAGGAGCTGCCATTTGACTCGGTGGTGACAGATCCACAAGGCTGATGTCACTTGTTTAGATGGCAAAAGCGAGATCGATAAACTCCCAGGGAATTCAGAGCTCACACTGCATTTCCTAGGGAGGATTAGCTGAAAGGAAATGTCTGACAGCTCTGTGGCAGCTTTCACAGTGCAAGCTGAAATATTCTTTCTTCCCCTTCACAGTCTGATGGAAATGAGAGACGTTAAACTGCTCTTCACTTAAATCCTGGTCAGTCATTTAGCAAGAAGTGTTGTATCAAATCAGGAATTTTGTCTGCCTGAAATAACCCAGACCTTTAGCAATTACTTAGGAACACATCAGCCTTTCCTGCCAATCAAGTCTAATTATTAGTTCTACCATCTTTACCCCAAAAACTGCCAATGCCTTTCTTAAGCTGGAACCTGCTAAGGATTCACAATGTAGATTGATCTGAAAGAGCCAGAAATTTCCAGAAATGTTTTGGTCCTCTTTGCAGTTTGAATCTGCTTGATGAAGATTGTCCTTGTCAACTTCACTATATCACTAGATATTTATTATGCAGTTTTTACATCTTCAGGACAGTTGTTCCAGGGAATGCACTGAGAACTGAGGCTTTCCTAGAAGCCATGAGACAATAGAAATACTAAATTTAGCATGAGGTCTTCATTCTCTCTTTTCAAAATTCAAACAATGATGAAAATCTAGAACTGATAAACTGTAGATGCAAAAAATGGTTTTGCTTATACTTTGTTATATCACATAGATGAGTTCAGGGTTTGAGATCTCTTTCTAGGCCACAGCTGACTCTCTTCCACTCGTGAAAGTAAATTCCCAAGTTGCACAGTCAGTGGCCTTGATCTAGCAACATTTGTTTTCCTACCAGTTGCTGGCTTGGAATACTGTGTGCTTTGGCAGGAATAGCAGCCTCCAGTATTTGAAATGGAACAACGAGCATGAAACTGGATGTAACTTCCTCCCACAACGAGAATGACCCTTCCTTCCTCCAGATGTGCTTTTACAAATATTGAGTTGGAGTAAATTATTCCTTCTCACTCACAAATTCCAGTTTAAGCTGAGTCCTTCCTAGTTGAAGTAACGGGAAGAAGCCCTCGCAGTAAGATGTAATCATTCTCTTTGTTTTGATGGAGATAAGACCTCTTATAAAGCTGTGGCACAAACACACCCAGCTTTCCTTTTAGGCAGGAGGATTGGTTTTATTCATTCTGAAGTGGAAGCTGGTAAGTGGTAGGCAGCCCTATCTTGTTCTACAAATCTCTGCTGATGCTGTTTTTAAAAAACAGAAGGAATAAAGGTCTCTCAGGAGTTGCAGAGTAAGACAACAAATACATCCTATCGCTTTGCCTTTTTTTATGTAATAACTGCTGATTTTAGAATCTGTCACACTGTGTCTGTTTTGGTGTGCAGGTTTCCACAGTTCCTGTACAGGTAAAGGGAGAGGTAACAGAATTCCCTCCCTGCAGGCTGGGCTCAGCTTTTCTTCTTAAGGCAAAGTGCTGCTGCCTTGTGCTTGGGTCACAGCAGGTCCCTGCATCTCCATCTGGCTGAAACAAAAGGGACCAGTGTAATCCAAAAGCAGGAAGGATAACAGGAAAATACTGTCCCACTATGAAAAGGACAAAAAAAATACACCAAAAACTCTGAGGGTTCGGTTTGAGAGGGATTCCAGCCTGCCATTTGTAGGAATTATTGCAGATTGTCAGTTTAAAAGTAATGTAATGCTGGTACCAAGATAAACTTATTTCTGAAGAGCTCCCGGGCTCTTTTTTTTTCTCTCATTAAGGACTTCCTTCATATTTTAGCATTGAATAAATCTTAAATTAATTCTATAATAGATGATGGAAAAGCACTTTAGAACATGAAAGAACATTCCACATTCATTTGAAATTCCTCTTGGAAAATCAGTCATGGCATAATTTATCAGAAATATTTGATTATTTGCATGTTATCCAATTTTGGTGAAGTCTTCCATTAATGTGTTTTGTCTGCTTATCCTGGTGATACCATAAATACTGTTTTTCTGGAAATTAGCCTCTCACCACTTTTTTTTTTCTCTCTCTCTCTCTCTGATATGTTTATTTCATGTCCTGCTTTCTAAACATCCCCAGACTACTTTCAGCCTGCTAAGTTGGATGTCTTTGGGCAAACCATTTGGCCTCTTTTTCAGTGATCCCCATCTGCTGAGGGGGGACAGTGCTTCCCCATCTCCCTGGGGCTGCATTTAAATGGACTGATGTTCATAAAATCCTTTCAATGCCTCCTGCCCAAAATTCTCCAAGGAAAATCACAGCACAAAGAGCTGTGGATACTGACTACACTTTGAAGAAATTGCAGGCAGCCTCTTTTTGTCTTCCCTGTTTACTTTGTTTTTCTGAAATGTTGATGCAGTGAAAAGTCAAGCCAGGAAAAATAGGGAAAAAAAGCTTGTACTCCTATTTGACAGATTTTTTAATTTTTTTTTGCTGTTGAATTAAAACTTCAAAGAAAATGAAAATAAAAACTTAGATGCTTTAGCTATCTGACCTTTTATCTTTGACTGAGTTCTCAAAGCCATTCCTGAAGCAGACATTTTATACATGCTTGTGACATGAGCCAAGTGTCACATGAAAGGACAGGCTGTTCCCATACCATTGAGGTAGGAAGCCTTTACCTGAGTTAAAAGAAACACCTGAACACCCTGTGGCCATGTTATTCTGTAATTATCCCTTCTAGACAAATCACCCTTGCTTTGATAAATAAATAAAAGTACATGGGGCATACAGGCTTCCCCGGAGGGGATCAAACAGAGAAAGGATTTAGAGATCACAAATGCTTGTGGCACAATGGAAATCCACTATTAAAAGATCCTCTGATACCAGAAGAATCTCCAACTACTGATATCAAAGCAAGTTTATGTTAATTAGTGGGGAGCACTTGCAAAGATGAACTGATTCTGACTGACAGGTCCCCATTTATATAGGGGCATAGAAGAGAGAAAACCAGACTGCCCTTGTACATGACAAGCAAGTCACTTCTGAATTCCAAACCTTTTACTTTGATTTTTGAGCTTGAACTCCTTGGACTTGGTGCTAAATTTCATCTTTAGTTTCTGTGCTTTGCCTCCCCTATTTTCAGTCAGTGCCACTTCTGTCACCACACTTTCTCTGATGTGCTCAGGTGTGGAACATCTGTTCTGTGTACCGGCTGCTTACCTTCAATTTCTGTTTCCTCTTAAACACACTTTTACAATAAACTCTCCAACAGTGATGCACTGAGAATGAGTCTGTAATGTGCATAAATATGTGTCTCTGTAAGTGAATGGTTTTTTGCACACTGCAATTTTAGTACTTAAGTTGCCTCTTTTGTAGTTATTTTTTGCTTTGCACAAGGTCAGGTTTCGCTACCCTTGTTTGCACAAGCCCTCTGTAACATTATTAATAATGACTTTAATGTACAGTTTTAAAAATCTGCTTTTCTGCACCTTGCTCTTCATCATGTTGTTATCTGCATTTTTCCAAAACTGCTCTCCATTTGTAGAGCACAAATCACACGATGTATACATGAATTCAAAGGAACAAGTGAAAGATAATTCCTCTTCATCAGGTTCTCTGGAATGAAAGATGCTGCTGCTGTTTCATGCTGTGGACTGTAGCTGCCATGGCCAATCACTTGGAATGTGTGGTACTTTCCTAGAAAAAGAAAAAAATAAGCAAAGGGTTTTTAGTGCTGTGTTCTGCAATGCTGTAAATATGGGAAGGTGTGGTGAGACACATTGTGTAGGATTTTTAATGCAGTGCAGCCAACAGATTGAATTTATCTTGCTGTTACTGTTGTATGAATAGCAATAATTACCCATTTTTCCTTTCATTAACTTTGTGATTTTGATAGATACGCTGCTTTTAGAAAGGCACACACTAAATCTCTGAATTCTGTCTTCTAAAAAATCATCCTCTCTGGGAAAAACTCTTCCAGAGGCCAAGGGAATACTTCAGCTGGCAGTAACTCTTTTTTGAGTTGGTTTTCTTGTGTTCTTTTCTGAAGAAGTCGGTCTCTAATGAGCAGATCTGATTTGAAGCTGCTTCAGGTTTGCACTGGGAAGAGAGACATTTCTAAGCTCTGGGTCAAAGTTTGAGGGAATTTCCTTTTGTCTACACAGAGTCTTGTGTGTGATGATTTCCTTGCCCCCTTTTGGAAGCCTGTTACAAGCTCACACAGAATGTCTAAAATAAGGCCTGCAGGAATGGACTTCATAAGGATTGGGGAGCTGCATTTCTTTTTGCCAGTCTTGCATCCAAAAATACTTTTTCTTGTTATTTCTTTTCTGTGCAGCAGAGATTTTGAAGTGGTGACAGTCTGGGGTTTTATGTGAGCTTTACCATGGAGCTTACCTTTTCCTGCAGCTGCCTCTCAGCCATGCAGCCTCTGGAGCATAGGGATGAGACACTAACAAGCAATGGGCACTCAAAGTGTCCTCACTGATAGAATTTATTTAAACACCAAAATATCAAACTGCTTCAATGAGGTGATCATTGAATAGGCTGAGGGCTTTGAAACATGGGAAGGCTGAATAAATAGCTAGTTGAATGCTGACTGAAATGGTTATTTAACTTAGGTGAAATAAAATATTTTAAAGCCCGGGTGAGGTCTTACTAGCATAGATTTTAGTATGCTGAGCTCATTAAAATAATGTGGTGTTTTTTCAGCAGCCCCCAGCCCCTCTGTGCCTCCCCTGGGTTCCCACATCACGTGCCCCATGTCAGAGTGTGGCACTACATTGCTGAACACTTGAGTGGAAATGCTGCTGCTGACTTTCATTTTAGGATAAACCCAAATTTTATTAGTGCTTCTCTCATCCTTAGTTCATTTGTTAAAGTGAGCAATGTAAAGCTGTCCTTCACCACTGATGTGAGCTTTCCACTTTCTGTGAACTGATTTTGGTGAATTCCACTATCTAGATTATGTACAAACCCAGCAAAAGATTCATGTGGGTAAAAATAGTTTATTTTACTTCACTGACAGAGAATATCTTTGAAAATAAAAGTGGTATCTAGGCTGTTAAGCTTTTTCTTTTTTCTCTCTATTCTTTCTTTTTCTTCTTTTTTCTATTGTTTTTTCCTCTTTCTTTCCCCAGTAGAGACATAGTAAGCTTCTAAAAAGTATATCTGCGAGCACAATAAGTTTTACACTTTTGTTTTATCTTTACTAAGGAAAAAGTTTATCAGACCCTTTTCTTGATCTTTATAGATTTATTCTGTGGAGAAAGGCTGCCAAAAGGTCAAAGCTTAAGGCAAAGCCCACAGCCATCCTGATGTGGAAGGAAAAAAAGGGTGATGAAAACCCTGATTCACTGAATTACTAGAAAGACCTTTTTTTGTTCATATTGTTGTGGTGGATCTGGCCTAAGATTCTGACTGGGGATGTCAGTGCTGAGTGAGGGGTATTTGTAAATGATGCCTGTTCCAAGGTTCATTTGGGATGTGCACCACTGCTCACAGTGCTCACATGGCTCCATGCAAGGGCATGGAAAGGAGCCCCAGTTCCCGTGGCCATGGGCATTCCTGACACAGAACAGAGCTGCCGGGAGAAGGAGCCCCAGCGCCCATGGCCATGGGCATTTCTGACACAGAGCAGAGCTGCAGGGAGAAAGAGCCCCAGTCCTGTGGCCATGGGCATTCCTGACACAGAACAGAGCTGCCGGGAGAAGGAGCCCCAGCGCCCATGGCCATGGGCATTTCTGACACAGAGCAGAGCTGCAGGGAGAAAGAGCCCCAGTCCTGTGGCCATGGGCATTCCTGACACAGAACAGAGCTGCAGGGAGAAAGAGCCCCAGTCCTGTGGCCATGGGCATTCCTGACACAGAGCAGAGCTGCAGGGAGAAGGAGCCCCAGCTCCCATGGCCATGGGCATTCCTGACACAGAGCAGAGCTGCAGGGAGAAGCTCCCTCAGCTGTGGAGCTCCAGTGTCCAACACAGCCCTGTCAAGTGTTGCCCGTCATGGGGCTGATGTTTGAGAAGTCTGTGGTGCTCCCTTCCTTCTAAGAGTGGGATGTCACAGTGGTACAGTTAATTTTTGTTGGTGGCATGACTGCACCTCCTTTCCTTTTGGAATGACAAGTTGGGCTGTGTCATTTATCTCAGGCCCTGTACCAAACCTGTGGGCGTCCTCCAGCCCTGGAATTTACGGCGAGTTGTAGGGGAAGAAAGAGTGTGTGATGGATGTGCCTGCTCACTCCGCTGCTCTTGCAGCTTCTCTTTTTTTGTGGCACTTGGTTCACCAAGCCCTCGTTATCTTGTGTTGCTGAGACATGCAACCAGTCCCTTGCCTCAGATAACTTAGGCTGCCTCAGACAGCTCAGAGGGAGCAGGGACTGGAGACTGTGGCTTTTGGAGCATAATTGCAAGTTGATGTCCAATTCACTTTGTCACAGTGTCCACCAGAAGGAGCACCCTGGCCTCACTGCCATGTGCCTGTGATCTGTTGATTGCTGTCTTCCCCCTGAGTCACAAACAAAATCCCCTGATGTTCGGCTTGAGTTGAAGGAGTGTGAAAAATTGATGGCACCAGCAAAATCACGGCTGTAGTAAAAACCCCTGGTTCTCAGCAAGCATTTGTTAGTGTTTTCTTTTCACAAATCAAAAATTTCCCCAGATAATGAGAACTGAATTTTATACCCTATGTATTTTTCCATGGCACATGCTAATTGTTTTCTTATCAACTCCACAAATAATTGGCCTGCCAGTAGCATCTGAATATTTGTGTCAACTAATAGCAGACCATTGTGAGTTTATCTCCCTAGGCTGGTAAACAAAGACAAAAAGAATAACTTTCTTACTATTTATACCATTTTTAAGTAGCAGAGGTTAACTTCTGGTTTAGAATTGATTTCAAGCTTCAAGGGAGACCAGGTTACACGTGTGTTAAGGCAGAGATTTATCTGATAGAACCTGAATAAGGATCTGCACAGCTAGGTCCCTAATTACCCAGCTGATTGCCCTGTCAATTAGGAGTCCCAAGCCTGCATGGCCATTCGGTCTGGCCTGTCTGGGCTCCTCATGTTCCTTGCTTGCCTGCTCTTTCCTGCTGCAGTTCAGGCAAAGCTAAAAATCTTTGCTCTTGCCTCTTTTCTCAGAGCCCTCCTTCACAGGAGGATGCACTCACTGATACCCAGCAGCTGTCTTCCTGCTGATAGATTGACCTTCTTTTAAAATTCATTTCAATTACTGGCATACAACATCTATTTCCTCCAAATTCTTGGAAATTCCTGTTGGTTAACAAAGAAATGCCTCTCTGTTTCTAAATCCTTCTCCTTTTTTCTCTCTTTTTTTTTCTTTTTTTTTCCCCCCCAAAAAAGTGATGTGTGTGTTTAATTGCATTAAATTACTTGAGATGGAAGAGCTTACTTAATTTAGTAAATTACTATGTGTATCATAATAAGGATTGACCTGTTCTACTCACGCTCTTTCTGATGGCATCAGCAATAAAAAGCACAGAGGACCTATTTTAATCATTAAAATTGCAAAGGCATGTCAGAATGCTCAAGTAAAACAGGTCTTCTGAGTGGATGGCATATTTATGTAAGTGCTTTCAAAGGGAAAATGCTTCTTATGGTTGTATCGTTACAGCAACAAAACATGAGGAATGCAGCAACAAAGTTTTCAATCTTAATTATAAATCAGTTCAGTTACAGGTACAATGTAACTTGGATTCTAATTTTCTTCCTATAAAATTAAATTATCTTTGTTTGTATAGAAGTATGGTACACATCTGTCAAGTAGATGAATTCAAAGCAGTACGAACTGCAGATTCTAATTCCTCCTCCATTTTGGGGGGGTTTTTTTGTATTTTTAGCTATATCTGAACAGTGAACTACCATAGAATTTTTATGATTCTATTTCAGTTTCTCAAGCATTAACTTAGTTCCTTCAGAAATAAATGACCTCACCTTGCCATCTGGGTTGTGGGCCAATTAATTATTTACCAAGTAGAATTAGTGAAACGTACATATTTGTGTAGAGGTGTAAGACATCTTGCAGGCCCAGGTCAGCTACTGCAGTCCAAGGGCTTGGGTCCTCTCCCTTCCAGAGCAGTGGGGAACATACCTGCAGCCACAGCTCTTCAAGCAGGCTGATACCTGGGCTACAAGGCCTTGGCCAGGAGGCAGAGAGAAACCAAAAATTAACCAAGTGAGAGAGAAAAATCTGTCAAAAACATACAATTGAGAAAATAGCTGAAAAAAAGCATAGCTGCAAATTCCAGAGGAAAACAGAGCCAGTTCTCCCTGGGAATGCCCTCTCTAATGAGGAGCTCATTGCCAATTTAATGTGTGCCTGCAGTGCATTATTTGAAGTGGATCTCTGTAGTTCAGGCATGCATTTATGATACTGGCAGTGGCAGAGTGGGTGTAGGAGCCTGAGAATATATCTGCCTGGATCTCTGGCACACACTGAACATCTGGAGTAACAGGCAGATGTACATGTTTCAGAGCTAAAGCACTCTAACATTACCCAGTCACTGAGAGGGATTTCAGCATCATGGTCTAAACCAGTGTTTCAGAGCAAATAACCAAGTAAGCCAAGTTTAAACTCTGAGGTGGTATTTATTGCTGTCTCTAGACAGTTTAAAGTGCTCAAGCAGCAAGATGGTAATACAATTGCTGCCCTATGTGTAATTAGTTGGGTGAGCAAACAACTGAAATTCGCAGAAAAATCTATTTATGGAGGAAATCCTTTGCGAATTCCAGTAACCTGTGTTTGATCACAGAACAATGTAATTAGGGTTCCAGAGGAAAACTGGCTCCTTTGTTCCAGCAGGGCTCTGGAATGTGCTTGACAACATCCATGTGCCAACAGAAGTACCACACTTGCAGTTGCTCAGGGATTTTAGAAAACCAGTTAATGCAGACAGTGTGAATGAAATGTGCTGGAGAAGGTGACTGGTGAGGAAAGGTCTGACTGTGTGTACAGGTGGGGCCTGCAGTGTCCTCAGGGCTGGGCAGCGTCTGCTGCAGTACTGCCCCGCGTAATTATCTTCTGAAGCCTTGAGAAAGGCACATGGGTCCTGAGCTGAAGTCACATTATGGCCAGAGCGTGCATAAGGTCTTGCAAGAGTGAATTTTAGACATATGAGAGAATAACAGTGCTGAGAAAGACGTTACCAAGCAAAAAGGCTGGTGAGCCTCCTCTGCGAGGCCTCGGGGACCTGGCATCCCTGTGACTTTGTGTTGCTTAAACCAGACAGCAGGCTGAGCAAGCCACGTTACAGAGCTGTGATGTTTTATTTAGATGGCTTTCCAAAGAGGAGAGAAGCTGTAATAATAGCTCTGGGTAGCAGTGGATAGAAAAACAACAGGATGTTTAACCTGCCTCCTGATGGCCGGGTCTGTTCACTGGCCTCTCATGAACACGGCACCCAGCACTGTCATTACTGGAGAGTGTTGTGTTTCAGCAAACACAAAGAGAGCAATTTGCACTGTCTCTGTGGGTGCTGTCCACACAGGAGACTTCAAATGAAGGCTGGGGCACTGCTCATGTGTAGCATTTGTAAAACTCTTGGACACAATGGTGTGTTTTGCTGGAATTCCAAAACGTCTCCCAAATATAGTCAGCAGAATCACCTGACAAAACCATCTGTGTCTGGGTCCAGCTGAGTTCTGTCATGGGTTATGCAGAGAAGCAATGCAAGAGGAGGAAGTTGTGGCTCTCCTTAATACTGAATATGGCCAGGGAGCTTTTTTGAGATTTTTTTTTTACATAACTTTGTTTTCAGAAGTCAGTCCCTGGAACATCTGTGCTTTTGTGATGAAATTCTCTTACCTTGATTCATGATACAAACCCTTCTCTCATGCATCTCCATAACCCAATTATCTGCATAGCACCAAAGAGAATTTTGCCTATAAACTAAATCCATTGCTTTCCAAGGTTTAGGGAACTGTAATTATTTTCAGTTAAAACTTTTCTTGGCGTTGTAACTAAAAAAAGAGGTAAAAGCCTTTTTTTTGTAGTTGGCAGTAATTCTTAGAAAGAATGAATCTTTGCTGTATTTTTTCAACAGTCTCTCCAGTTTGTTTTTTGTTAAGTTCTGTTACTGTTTTCAGAACTGGGATCCTCTGCAGGCACTAAGCCAGGAGAGTGGAGCAGGGGGAGGGTGAGCAGTGGATAAAGGGGTAACTGTAGGAATAGTTTCTTCCAATCTCACCCACCGTGCACCCTGCATTAACATACAAGAGGAATATGTACTCTCAGCAGTGTATTCACTGTCCAGTGTTTCAGGAATTTTTTCCATGCAGAAATGTGGGATTCAGGTATTCCAGAGGGCTTTCACCAGCTTTCTGCAGGACTTTGGTGGTGCCACCATTCCGAATTTGTTTCTCTCCTGCAGCAGAATGCTCTGATGGGACCTCCAGTAAAGCATCTCCTCAGGTGCCTTTTCCCAGTGCCTACGAGAGGTTTCTAAAGTCTGTTATCCTTCCTTTGACATTGATCCATACCCTGAGGTATGTGATCAGCTCGGCTGTTTTGCTGCCCTTAGGTTGTCAGGAGGACATCCCTTCCTGAGACCTTCAGTTTGCACTGGTAATTAGAAATGCTGTAGTCCTAAAAAGCTCTGGGAATATAATTAAAATCAAACATCATACTTCCTGGGGCAGAAATTGGCAGTGGTACTTTCCGTTCCCTAGGAAATGTCCAAAGCAATAAAAACGAGCCCTGGTTTGTGGACAGATGGGAAGCTTCCTGTGTAGGACAGAGGAGCCTGCATGGCTGTTTCTACCTCCATCTTACCAAGGGGGACCAAAAGGGAAGCACTGTTCCAGTGAAGGGGATGTTCAGTCAGCTTTTATCTTCTGTGTGGAAGATGCAGGTTGTCTGAGGGGTAATTGGACAGCAGATGACCCAGTGAGCTAATTTAATAAAAAGGCTGAGGAATAAAATTTTAGTCTACAGCTGTGGCTAATTCTGTTCTGCTAGTAATAATAATAATAACAACTTTCCTGTGACGTGGCCATTTTAGCATCTATGTTGCAAATAACTGGCATAGAAACTTGATAGAAAAAGACAAAGATCCTTCCTATATTGCAACCATTTTGATCAGGAGATAAAAAACATCAAGTTGTGGAGGTAGTAATATGTGGGTCATTGAATCAATCCAACACCAATTTATGACCGTGCAGGGAAATGAAAATGGAAAACAAATGGTTTTAAAGTCATGTTACAGGAGATACCCATCACTCACTCTCAGCTTTTCATTTTTAGGGATATGAATGCCATAAGCACTGAACATGACTCTCAGCTCCTAAATCAGTTTTGAAACAAAAATTTTTTGAAGTCTGCAGGGAATCTTCACAGAACTGCTGTATAAACCAGTAATACAGATGTGGGGAAAGCAGAAGGAGGTTAAATGTTGTATCTATAACCTTAGACTTGGTTGAGTTTTAGGAAGGATGTCATCATTCTCATTGGCTGCCAAAGGCAGAAACACTATGATCTCTCCCTCGTTTGTTCTTAAGATTTGTAAAATTAAGTGCTACTAAACTTCATCAAGGAGCTGAAGTGCCAATCTACCAAAATAATGGAACCTGCTCCTGAGAATCAGTGATGAGTATTTTATGACTCTGTATGTGTGGTGGATTGCAGTTGCAGTATCCCTCTGCGTTGCAGAGGAATTCAAGCTGAGAGAAGCTCCATGAATTCTGCTTATTTCCTCTCTAGTTGTTAAAGAAAAGCACATGTCAAATCAGGCACTGATAGGATAATGTGTTGCCAGCAGCAAGATATTTTGGGTTAACATTTGCTTATATACAGTATAGAAACATCAGGCACAAAGCATGTGCCTTGTTCCCTTATTAATTTGGGGCTTTATTGTTTATTGAGATATTGCTCCACTGTGCATGGTGTTCCTGCTGGAAAGGTAAAAGCTTAGTGCTGTTCCTTTGTGCTGGCTTCAGTTTGTCTGTCTGCTCAGTGCCCTGCCTGCTGCCCTGCCTGACAAGGATCACCCTGGCCTGGGACTGCAGCTGGAGCCACTGGGGCAGTTCCATGGAATGGTGTTGGCATGTTTAGGAGCTTTGAACTGTCACTGAACCAAGTGCTGACCAGCACTCAGCAGCTCTGTGCTGCTGCAGGGTTTGTCTTTTTCAAGTGTCCTCAGAACACTCAAGCATAAAGAGTACTGCTGAACTGGGGCTTGATTTCTGCCTACTTAGGATTTCCAGGAGAATGTGTAGGATTTTTTTCCTCATTTCTTATCTCACTTGTTGAGTTAATGCCTTTAGCTCAAGCTGCCTACATTTCTATTTTGGCTGTGGCAGAGGCTGATCATGAATGGGGCAGATGTGGTAACACTGATCCATACACAGATGTTTCACTGTCCGTCTGGAGGGGGCAAATTTACTTTCTCATTTGTTTCTATATCAACAAATTGTTTCTATATCAACAAATAAAACTGTCCTCCAAAACATTAGGCGTGTCCAGAAGGGCAGTGTCTGGTGGTGTTACGCAAGAGCAGCAGGGGTGGTATGTTCAGTGAAATCTAGCCCTGCTTCCTGTGGCGTATTCTGAAGTTTGCTAAAGATACATGTAAACCTTCACTGGAAAAGCATTGGGTTTACTTCTGTTGGTGGCAGACAATTTTGAAGATTGGAATAGATTTTAAGCAACCCATCAGATAAAGCCCTTCCTTCCCTGTCACACACAGACAGGTCTTTGTCCTGGTAGAGCATTTGGAAGGGAGCTGATGTGTGATCCAAAAGGGGAGCTGGAGCTAGGGAGCTATGCCAGGAGGATGGGAATGGAGCCGATGAGAGATCCCTAGAAAGACTCACATGAGGAGGGAGCAATGCAGACTGGTTGGCCCTGGTGTGCCAGAGGCACTGAGGAAGGGGTTGCTGGGGAAATTACGATACAGGTCTGACAGCACAGCAGTGTGTTGAGAGCTGAAGCCCCTGCTTGGCCAAAAGGACCTTTTCAGGGGGAGCTGGTGAAGGAAGTGTGGGAGGCCTGTTCTGGCTGGGACAGACATCACCTGGCTCATGCATGTACCACACACAGTGCTGAGGAATCCTCTCCTTCCTGCTGGTTTTCTGCTCTTCAGGGGTCACCGAGCCTGCAGTTGTAGGGAATTAATCAGCTGTAGTACCTGTAGGGCCTCGGGCTCTGAGGTGGTAATTTCATTCCTGGGACCTCCCACACAGCTGTGAGTTTGGATGCTTGGGAGTGGCCATGGTCATGCACTCTGGCTGGGTGTTCAGGGCTCTCTTTGCTGCAAAGGGCAAGATATTTTGTAGCATGAGGTTGGAAACTTTAGTACTTCCTTTCATCTCCTGCTGCTTTGAGGTTTCAATTTACAAACTTGGAGCCTTGTTCTTGCTTTGCAAAGGTGATGTCCAATCCAAATGCAGAATGGAAGCAGTTTGTAGTGTAATGTCCAGTTATTTTGGTTTCTTGCCACGTCTGAATTCTCCTAATTTTGTGACTGTAACTCACGTTACCTGTAAATTACAAATGTTTTAACTCATCAAAAGGGAGTATAAATGATACATATTTACAGTCAGAAAGAGTGAGGTAAACTGTGCTCTTTTCCCCATTTCTCCTTCACACACCAGTTCCTCTCTTTCCAGAGTCTGCTGCCCTGTCCCTGTGTGTGTGATCCCCTTTCTGCACCTCTGCCCCCAGCTCTGCTCAGGTGTGGGTTACCCAGAGGTGATTCTGGAGCCCTGGTTTAGGAAAGCCTATGATCTGCGTGTGAAAGTGTCACCCAGGTCACAGTGTGTGGGTCTGTAACTGCTCTGGCCTAAAGCAGGTGTGTTACTCTTTGAAAGCTGAGTCCAGCAGAAACAAGCAGTGGGTTATTTTACAGTCCAAATGTGATGCCTGGAGAATGGGGCCCTCCTGGATAACTCTCAGGTAGCTCAGATCTGAATCACTGATGCCTTCCAATACTCAAATCATCACTTAGCATGTCTCGAGGGCAGGCAGGTGGGGTTCTTACTGCCCTCTGAGGATTTTACCAGAAATACTCTCTTCCTGAAGCAGTACCTCAAGGAACAATGTTAGCATGTCATGGAAATGACTTTACTGTGATATATCGAAGAATAATGTGCTCAAGTTATGTGCATGCAAGCTATTAGTGCTTCCTCCCCTTCACACAGCAAGCTGTTTATCTTTCAAAAGGCTGGAAACTCCTCATTTTGCCTCCCAGAGATTTCCTTACGGAACAAACAGTATAAATAACACCTGCAATATGAAGCTTTGGGGAAAAAGAGAGAAGCTTCAGGCCATGATGCCTGTATTTATGTATTATTATGATGTTTACACTCAATCCCAAGGAGCAGAGAAGGCAGGGAAGGAGTGCATTAGGACCACCAGGCATTGTCTATTCACAGGAGGAAGAAGCAGCTGCTGCTGAGATTTCTGAAGCCTTGCTCTCTGCCTATCTGGAAGCTCAGCTAAGATTACCTGTGACTTGGTATTCTTACAAGGAATTAAATACAGGGCTTTGGAGTATCTTTCTTGCTGTTATTTATAGTGAAGTTACACATACAGCCCCAGTTGAAACTGGGGACCGTTTTTACTAAGCATTGTACAGATCTGTCAACGCAACACTGTGTCTCAAAATAAAAGTGGGAAGCAGCTCTACAGGTGGTTTTTATAATTGCCCCAAAAGCCACTGCTGAAAGCCACAAATAGATCCTGCCTCATCCTTCTCAGCCGAATGCTCTCCCCACTAGAACAGGATGTATTTTGGGCACATTTTAACGTTCTAGCTCAGCGATGCCAAACCCTGTGATTAGAACTCACATTTTATGTAATTTGTGATTGCTGCAGTATTTGACATTTTTCTTCAAGTGTCAGTTTCTGCACTCAAGCAGCTGAAAGTTTTAAGCCTTTTGTGTTTGCTTGAAAACAGGACTCTTTTATTAGTTGGTTTTGAGGAGCAAAATGTTTGTATTCCTTCTTTTCATATTTCAGTATTTTTAAAATCTGTAAGTACTAGTCACTAAACTAGTTATTGCTCAAATTTTTCAACTAATTCATGACTATGTGGTCATTTGCCATGGCTACACTACTGAAAAAACCAACCCTGTAGGGAAAGCAAGCCCATATTTTTGGCATAACTGTTGGATGAGCCTCTATTAAAAGGTAGGACTGCTGAGGCACATTTAGTTTGCATCCCCGTTACAGTGAGACATTCCTGATGGTCCATCACAACCACCATACCATCTGCTTTTTCCAGGCTATTTATTCCATCCTTGTCTAACCTCTTTCTGCTTCAAAAGCAAGCACATTTTCTCAAACCTGTTACCACTCACTAAATTATTTTTTAAGCATGTTCTAGAAAAATTAATCCAGCCTTCATCTTGTCAAATATTCTGTTGCTGGACCAGCTATGGCCTCTGAGGGAAGAAAATCTTAGTATGAATTAGGGTTACAGCATGATGTATCCACCCTGGAAGAGTGTCTCTTGCACTTTCATCAGTCAGTCATCAATTTGTTAAGGCTGCTAAAGCTTCTTCCCAGTATTGAGTGTGTGAATTACCATCATGCTCTACTTGTTGATATCCACAAGTGAAAATAAGATTAATCCTTGACTATATTCCTGAATCAGCACTTGAAGAATGAGGTGCTCCTTCTTCATCCTATCCTATCCTGTAGTATTTAATGATTGTGTTATTAGGGAAGTTTTTAATTGTTTTCAGAAAGATTTCATAGCTGTAAAAACAGCCATCTTTTCAAACCTCATTGAGCCCTGGCCTTCGGTGATTGTGGTGATGAGTTCATTATTGCAGCACTTTGTATCAGTTGTACATTTCTGGCTTTCAAACATCATCCTTGATCTTGTGTTTTAAGAAGGCCTAGAAAAATGCAGGGCTTATCTGCACTGTCCTTTGTACTTTGTAGCCTGGTATCACAGCTCCCTGAGATGTATCCTCTTTAATCAGGGCAGCGCTGATCTCCTGGTCCTGCTTCTTGTTATTGTTGTGGTGTGCATTATAGTGAGCAGTGCACAAGCAGAACACAGAGACCAGCCCCAGAACTCGTTAATCGTCCTTCATATGGAAATGTCCTCCTTCCTTTAATCATTTAAATCGATCCTTTTAGAGTCCGCTGTCCCGCCCCCCCAAAAAAGTTTGTGTGTGTCTGTTACCAATGACGAGAAATGAACAAAATGTTTGGGGGAAGTGCACTGCAGATTTGCATAACAAAACTGCAGAACTGTGTTCCTACCCCATTTCTTCACCATTCTCGGAGGGTTTGAAAAGGATTTAGAGTCCTGCAACACTGACGTGCTACTACCAACTGCACTGTGAGAAATTGCTTTTAGAAGCTCTGTGGCACAGACACAGTAGGTTTTCATGGCACTGTCCCTTAGTGGCATTCTCTTCTCTTTCTTGGGTGATTAACTCATTTAAATGCACAGAAAATGCAAAGTTTGAAGTTATTATTATTGGTTATATTTTACTTTGCTTTTATTCACAACTAATTCCATCTGCTGTCATGCTCCCCTTCTGCCCCCAGCTTTCTTGGGCTTCTGTGTGTCCTCCTAACATGTTTATTTTCTACATTTTGTAATAGCACCACATTTGTGTCCTGCCCATTTTCCAGATGGCTGTTAAATATATTAAAAGCTTTTATTCTAAGGCCAGTATAAAACCTTATGACTCTCTTTAAACATACATGGTTTATGGCTTACTTACACTGTGGGGTTTTTCCTTCTGGGCTAGAGCTATGCATCTTGTTCATGCTGCCAGGGATTTCTGAGTGCATTTTATCCTGCTGACTTTGACTTATTAATACAAAACTGTACAGTTTCTGGCACTCCTTCTCTTTCTACTTAATGTGGTGAAAGTTACTGGAAATGGTTAATTTGTTGCTCATATTTCAGTGAGGAAATAAGAACAATGGGCCCATGTGTGAGAACCTTCATTCCTGCAGCTGATCCATCCATTCTTGTTCCAAAGGAGCCCAGTTTCCCTCACATCTGAGGAGACAGTGTCTGATGTTTGGGAAGGGGCTCGGGAGGTTAGGCTATCCCTCACAAACTTCGCTGAAGGCACTGTTTGAAGGAGAGATCCTTCCCAATGTCCTCTGGCAGCTGCCAGCACACCTGCAATATTGGAATCCTGGAAAATGAGAATTTGGGATTTTAGTATATAGCAATACATGTGAGTCAAGATGGAGGGCTTTGGGCATTGTCTGAGTCCTTCTTCACCTTCTTCTTCCTTCTTCTTCATGGGTTTAGGTGGTTTTCTGTAATTGGTTGATGGAGTCCGCGTTGCAGACTTCAAGTAGTTAGTTATTGGTTTTAAAATAAAAATAATTTAAGGGGCATTTCATAATTGGGCAGATTGTCCTTGAAAAGACCTGGTAGAGATAGAGAAGTACTCCATTTTACCTCGTTTCTCTAACTTGCTAGTTAGAGCTCATGGCTCGTGAGGCTGTAAATAGATAAGAAATATTAAACATCCAAGCAGGAACTCGAAACCTACATTTCCATGTATTAATCTGGACCTTGGCAAGGGAGAAAAAAGAAGCCAGAACCTTCTCACTGCAAGGCCTGGCTGAGCAGCAGGATGTGCTGGGCAGCCCTCAGGGGAATCCATGGCACTGCCGTGTTCCAGGTACTGCACTGGGCTGTGGGGCTCTGTGTGTCAGGGAAAGGCCTCAGGGGAATCCATGGCACTGCGGTGTTCCAGGCACTGNGTTTCTCTAACTTGCTAGTTAGAGCTCATGGCTCGTGAGTCTGTAAATAGATAAGAAATAATAAACATCCAAGCAGGAACTCGAAACCTACGTTCCCATGTACTAATCTAGACTTTGGCAAGGGAGAAAAAAGAAACCAGAACCTTCTCACTGCAAGGCCTGGCTGAGCAGCAGGATGTGCTGGGCAGCCCTCAGGGGAATCCATGGCACTGCCGTGTTCCAGGCACTGCCCTGGGCTGGGGGGCTCTGTGTCACAGACAGCCCTCAGGGGAATCCATGGCACTGCGGTGTTCCAGGCACTGCACTGGGCTGTGGGGCTCTGTGTGTCACAGACAGGCCCAGCACAGCACAGACCTGTGTTTGCTTCACAAGTATCCCACACAGAAAGCAGAACCTTGCCTCAATATGTGCATGCTTGCTCTCCCCCCTCCTCCTGCTCTCTAATAGTTTTCCCTAAGATTCCTGAACAACAGAGCAGATGGAAACCTTATTTAAATTTAGAAACCGTGAATACCACATGCTGAGCTCAATGGAGCAATTCAAGTTGTTTTTCCTTAAATTATTTTTTTTTTAATGCTGGATCCCATTTAGGATTTTTTAAACAGCACAAACATGTGACACAAAGCTTTTGAAGGTACCTGTATTCCTTGCCACATAATGCCTTACTTGGACACAAGTGTGAAAATGTGTCCTAAACAGACCCAACTTCACAGCTAGTCATCCTAAAAAGACATTAACACTCCATTATTTATTAGAGCCATTATAAAAGAAACTCCAGCACCGTCCCCAAAGAGAGAAAATCTGTCATGGTTCCCAGGAAAGAGAAGCAAGGATTATCCTTGAAAGCAGTCAAAGGAGAGAATAGTTTTTACCAACTTGTCAGAGGAGTTGCCATGGGCACCAGCCAGGAGCCGAGGTTTAAATGTCAGATTTCCCTTCCAGTACTGTTTTTTCCTTTCTTTTGCCGTATTTTTGCATTCATTCCATTATGCCCTCTCCCTTTTTTCCCCTTTTATAAGAATTTCTCTAACCATGTTCCTGTTTTCCCAACACCCAGTTTTGCTTCTTTTTATGCCTGTCCTTGGACATCATGCCAATCCCAGGTAAAAAAATATGGTTGGGGGTTTTTTCTTTTAAGTAAGAGAATATGTTCTTGGATACTGGTTTGAAAGTCATTAGCATATCAATATTTGTCCATCAGAAATTGACAAAGCCAATAAAGTTGCATTAAGAGACTGAGCAGTTAAGGAAGAAACTGCAGTGCAGAGCCAGGAGCAGCTCATTTCAGCGTTACCGTGCCCGTGTGTTGGGAGACATGTGGTACATTTCATTATTTGCTAAAATATTACAAAGAGAGGGATGGGGGAAGGAAAAGAGCAGAAGGGAAAAGCTCACATCTGTGGTAATGTCTCTGCAGGGGGAAAGAAGGCAAATCCTACCATTTGTGCAAGGTATTCATGTGTTGTCGGCTGGTAAAACTGCACGTCAATTGAATTAATGTATCCCTTAAATCTAGATAAAAGCTCCGAAGCAGCAGTTTAGAAAACACTTTTTTCTTTTCTGTTCTTTTTTTTATTTTTTTCCCCTTTCCTTAATTCCTCTAAGCTGCCACAGGACATCTGGGTCGGTTTTGTTTTGTTTTGTATGCTGGGTTTTGTTTTTTCTTGTGTGTCTTCACTGTCAAAATCCGCAAACAAGCGCAGCTGCCTTTAAAAAAACCAACTCCGTTTGTGTTTTGCTTACTCGTTAATAGCGTTAGCATGTAAATGAACACGTCCAGGCTCCGAAGTGAGCAGCTCTGCCGTGGGCGGGCAGTCACACCTCCTTTGGAGCCATTGTCTGGGCCTGGCCGGCTGCGGGCTCAGCAGGGCCCGAGTGCAAGGACAGCTTTTGGCAGGAACAAGGCAAGAGCTGCAAAAAGAAAACGGAATTTTTGTAAGAACCAGCTAAGGCTATCATGGACTGCGTGCCTGTAACCTCCGTTTGGTCACTAAGTTTGTGCTGGAGAGCAAAGACGAAATTGAAGCAGTAGCAAATGTTCAGCTTTGGATCCTGGTTTTGGCCTGAGAGTTGATTTTCTCCCTGTGGCTGTGGAAAATAAGTGTTTGTGGTTTTGAAACCCATTTCTGATCTCCCTTCTATTGGTCTCACCTTGCATTTAAAGAGCTGAGCATGCTTCCATATGAATTATTGACATAATTAATAGGTCAATACTGATTGAACAGTGGGTTATTAATAGAACTAACAGGATGCAGATTTTCAGGATGCCCATTCTTAGTGCAGACAGAAGTTCCCCCAGTGGTTTTGAATTATGTGATTTTTTAATTCCCTCTTGGGAATCATTTCTGTGTTCCTGGTTCATGTAGCCATGGTGCTGGGTGGTAGAGAGGTGCATGGTCATGGGGCCTGGGTGAGAGTGGTACAAAAACAAAGCAGTGTTCTGAGGCTGGGGCAGCCTTGAGTCCTCTCTGTACAGCCTGAGAGATTCTTAGCACATCCAGTCCCATGCTCTGTTACCTCCAGACCATCCAGCCCTGGAAACAAATGCTTCAGGAAGCATCCTGTGCAAGAGGGAGGAAGGTGTGAAAGTTCAGTGCCTGCAGCAAATCATCGGGAAGATTAGGAGATGGTATCAGTGATGTTCACTGAAGAGCATGAAAGTTTTCATCTGCTAAAGCCTGTGAGGTGGGAGCACTGATGTAAGCAGTTCCTTGATTTGGAACAGGAATGTTGTGGGTGTACTTGGCTGAAGAAGAATGCTAAGTATAACCTTTCTGTCGTGGAACAGTGGGAAGGACAGAGCCCTTTAGCCTGCATTTCCATGAGGATCCAGAGTTTCAGACAGCTGATGAGAGGTCTGCCTTAATGACAGCAGCAGCCTGTCGACCTTTATTTACAATCAGAAATTATTCATTACCCTGATTCATGATACCTCCACTCTTAAACCTAGGAGTCATGTTAAAAACAACTCTGAAACCTCTACTAATTTGTTGGGAAGACTTGGTTTTAAGATTTTCTGCAAGTATGCATCACCATAGTAATTTAAAAATTTGTATGTAAAATTATAGCAACTCTTTCCTTGACATCCCTGAAACCTCTCGCAGAGTAGATATTTTGGGTATGATGGAGGTTTGGGACCAGGTCTTTACCTATTTACTAATATTTTCTTTCTGAAAAAAATTAATTCATCCTGCTTGGTAGGATAACTGAATGATTGGTTCTGGTATTTTATTTGCCATCTAAATCTAAAGTAATCATCATCCCCCAGTGCAGTACAAATAGTCTTGCCATTTAATCCTGTCGCTTTCAAAAACTCTGGTTTTGTGACTCACTGAATAATATCTTAATTTCTTTTTCATTCTAGTATAATCTTACTCTGAAATAAAATAGATCAAAATATAAACTCAAAGAAAATACAAAGACTTTTTTTTTTGCCCAAGCCTTCCTCTGTCTTTACACATAAATTAAAATCAAATTCTGTATGTCACTCACATGTGCCATGCTAGTGAAATCCATGTGAAGTACATTCTGCTGGGGCATCAGCCTGGCCATGGAGAGATTCCAAGGGAGACACACAGAGTAGGAGAGTAATTGTGACCATAACTTCCAAAATTTTGAAGTCAGAGACCTCCTTTTTTCCTGTCAGTAAACGGAAGTATATGTCTTAGACTCGGCATATACGATAAATTCTTTGGTGATGATACAAATTCAGGTACACAGTTCTCATTTTCAGTACCAAGCTGTTGTTCTTCCCTTTGTCTTCCTGCCCCACTGCTGTGCTCTTGGAAGGGCTTTGCTGTGCAGCAGATGGCAATGCAGGTGTAGCCATACGTTAGTTTTGCAGCCTTGGCCTTCAGCCACGGGGGAGTGTGGAGCAGGGACTCAGATTACCAGATGGAAACCTAAAGCTGACATACAGACACAGATTAATATTTCTGAGGTGAGGCTTGTCACCCTGTTGTTAGCACCAGACAAAACCAGGAATCAGTGTCCTCACCCAACACTTGAACAACTTGAGTGGTGAAGTGATGTGAAACCTCAGTGAAGGTGTATGTCTGGTGCACGGGATTCATCTTAAACTTTTATTGTGCAATGCCACTTACATTAGAGAACTCAGGGAAAATAGCTGCTAAAATTGGCTTAAAATCAAAAGCTGTGCCAACAAGTCACCTTTTCAGGGATGTTAGAAAGCCACTGGTTCCAATTGCTGCCTTTACACTGCAGTGGCCCTGGAACCCCCAGTTAATATTGAGGCTCTGCAGAATGTGATTCCTGAACAGACAGCCAGCACAGGAGTTAAATCATGGTGAAATGATTGTCCCCTGAGGTGCCCACCACAGTCTCCAGCTCAGCTGGGTCTTTGGATGGTGCTTGATGTCAGGAGTGGGAATCTCCTGGTGTTCTTGTACTGTTGTGTGTTGCTCAGCACACAAGGAATTCCTTGGTCATGGCTGAAGACAACCTTCTAGAAAGCCATATTCCAGGAAAAAGGGAGCAGGCTAAGCCACACCAACATGCTGATCAGAAGAAGTAGAAATTGGCCTGCTTCAGGGCTCCATACACCTTGGTATTCCCTTTCCATCACTGGACATAAGCACATGTTTGAGAAGAGTGAAACCAGGACAATTTTTTTAAAATTATTTCAGCCCTCACCTGATGCCTGCTTCCAAAACACACTAAAATGATGCTGTTTCTTTGTGGTTAGTAATATATTTTCGGATTTCTGTGAAACTTCTCTAGTTTCCTCTGGAGTTCCATTCAAACTTTTAAAATTCACAGTGCCCTTACTGCTCATATGAAAAAAACTTCTGTTTAGATGCAGGACTCTTCCAGCAAAATTAGGCCATTAACTCTGAAAATACAAAGCAAAATACAGGTCTTTGTGTGGGAAAGGGAAGCCACCTGAAAATGTAGCCCCAAACTCTCAAATAGGGTCTGTGTGTTAAGCATGTAGGACCCTCAGTATTTTAAATGTGCTTCCTCATGTTGGATTGACAATTTGCCCATTAGAGAATGGTGCCATCATGCCCTAGTTATAACCTTTGTGCATGTGCTACAGAAGTTGCCAGAAAATTTAACAGACTTCAGTTGGCAACAGCTGCCCTTATGATGCCAGTTATGATGCCAGTGTTAGATGAAAAGTACAGAAATTAGAGTGAAGAAAAACATATGAAATAATGGGGGTAGGGGAGCAGTTTCTGAAAACTGCCTGATTGCTTTTCAGATTTATCCTTTTTTCCCCCTGTTGACAAGCAAAGCTTGGGAATAATAAGCACTGCATGAATTAAATCCATCACACTTGACTGACTGGATACCATGTACTGGATCTTCCAAGCAATTTGGGTTCTATCTGTGTGGCACTGTTGATTTTGGTGCTTTGACAGAAAACAGCAGAGAGACAAATGAAGGGGGGCAGGAATCCTACAGAGATTTTTTGGGATGCTGTAGCTGTAGGGGGCAGCTGAGGTAATGCCAGATTTCCTCCACGTAAGGTACCACAGAACGTGCGAGCACGCCTTTGTACAGCTCATTCAATAAACGTTCAGTGTGTCTCTGCAGGTGCTGCACACTGCTCTTCTGTGGCTCTTTAGGAAAGGCTGACTGACAGCAGAGCAGGAGGGTGGTGATTCCTGTCCACCTACACCGTGTCTGTTCCAAGGCAGCTCCAGCTTTCCCGCGGCAGTACAGCTGTGCTCTGTCACAAGTACCAGGGATGAGAATGTCACTCTGTCCCATTGAAATGCAGATGGGCAGAGGTGTTGCACAGGTCTGTCACCAAGTGCTGTTTATTTCACTATGTTTTTATTGTTCAGACCAGGACTAGCTTTGAGAAGTCCCAAAAAGCATTTTATTTTCTTTCCCACTTCTCTTTTTCCAGATTTTCTCTGTTCCACTTTACTTAGTTGAAGAAAGATCCCATCCCTGGCTGGGCCAAGGGGAGAACAGGGACCAGAATGGCCCAAGAGCTGGATGATGTGAGGAATGGCAGGGACCCCTGATGGAGCACTGGGGGGTCACCTGTTGTTTTTTTGCTGAAATGTATGACAGAGTAGTAAATGCTGAATATTCCATAGAGTGCACCATGGATTGCCCCTGGGTGTGGAGCTGTGGTAAGGCTGCTGAGGGAATGGGAGGTTTCAGCTGAAGTTTTCCTGTTTGCCTTGTGCCACACTCAGGTAGGACACAATACCTTTCTGCCTTGTCATTGATTTCTTCACATTGCCAGTCCTCTGGGGCAGGGCTGTTTGTCCTGTGCTTGTCTAGCACTTGGAATATTCCAAGTTTTCATGAGGGATCTGTAGAAGCTGTTGTCATTCAAATCATCCTTGCTGAAAAGGGAGTTGTGTAGGACTGGCAGTGGCAGGCAGGTACAGTAATGGAGTTCAGCACCTCCTGCACGCAGGCAGCAGAAAGAATAGGGTTGGCACCATGCTACCCTCTCCTCTCTGGTGTCTGGTCTTCCTTTCTATTTCTTCCTTTTGATTACTTAATTTTCATCATGAGCAAGGCATAATATAGAGTTAAAGGACTTCTCTGTAAGTGAAATCCAGTCATGTTCATCCCCATTAACATCTGTAGCACATTTCACCTGAGTGAGTATGAGTGAGTATGGTCATTTGGGATAAACTGTTTTTCCAGGGTAAATACAGGTTGCTGAGGGGAATGGATGCAGCAGTAACTGTTCCCTAGAAGAGATGACATTTTCTACAGAGGGCTTCCTTAGGGAGAAATGTTAAACCTTAAGATTTCATCTCTCCTAAGAAAAGACTTTAGGTATTTTCTTTCTACTGTCCAAAGCACTACAAATATGGAAAATAGACAACAGTAATGAATGGTTACATTTAATAACGTACTGTAATAATCAAGTTCAGATCTGATTACTAAATCTTTCAGTATCTGAGGCAGAAGTTCTTATTGCTCTAGGAGTCTGCTCTAAACCCTCCTTTTGCAGTATAATTTACAGTAATTCCTCACAATTCCCAAGCGAGGTATTTTAGGAGAAGAGCATCACAGAGCTCCCCAGCAGGTACAGCCTCATTTGGCTGTGGTGGCTGTTCAGAGTGCACAGTGCTAATGAGGGGAGTTAAAGTCCCTGCCTTTTCTGTGATGCAGAAAATGTGCCACTGCCACATAAAAAGCCATTTCAGGGCTGCTGCTGCAGCTCCTTTACAACGTGCCTGTGGCACAAGGACAGGTTTGGGCTCCTTGGAGACTGTTAGTTTCCCTCTTAATAGTTGCTGACACCACAAGGCTGAAGTGGCCCTGCCAAGTGCTCTTAAAGAACAGCCTGAATTCCCAAATCCCTTCTTGGGTAGCAGCAGCATTCTTTTAGCTTCAGTGCTGTGTGGTGGCTGTTTGAGGTGGTGACCTGATGAGGCACGGTCTGACAGGACTCCTTCCCCCTCTACAAGACCCATCCCATGCAGTCTGGTCCAGAATCAGATTCCCAGTCTGTCTAGGAGGCTTTTGGAAAGGTGGAATCTCTTTTTCAGCCCAGCACTGCAAGACAGCTTAGACAGCTTATGATTAAAAGGTCAAGATTTAAGAAAGGCAATAAAAGCTGTGGTAAAATATGGAAAAATTTAAAAATATTTTTCCAAGCAGTTTCTACTTTAAAGTGGTCTGTATATTTACTTTTGGAATTTGGGGATGTGCTTCATTGAAAAGAAATAGATTTTTTTTTTCTTTTTTAATTTTACACATTCTCAGAATTGATAGTTCATTATTTCAGCCTGCATAAGAGCTGCTATTTGTTTGAGGAACTATGGAACTGTGTGTTACCTTAGAAAACTTCATGCACACTAACTAGACATTTTAAATTTGAATCCCTTTTCATTTTTAATATTGTCTTTAAAAAATGGGGATTTCTTCAGCTGTCTTAGGTTGGAGGTGTTTACCTTCACTGAATTAAGAAAATGCCTCCACCTTCAAGAGCAGTGACAAAAAGAAGCTCTCAGCATCTCTGGTTCCAGTAAAGAAAACATGGAAATAAAAACAAAGACATTCCCATTTATAGAGCAACTGCTCCTGAGACGTGATTAAAGCTGTTCAGATTTCCAGTAATGTATATATAATATATTCCTGTATCTGCAACATATTGGTAGGAAACCTTAAACAGCAGATGCTCTGTGGGACTCTTAAACTGAAGTCCAATCTATATAGAAGACAGAACTTATAATGAGCCATAATGTCGCTGTGAGACAAGACTCACAGGCAATTTCCTGCAAGAAAGAGTGAGATTTAATCACTTTGGGCTACTTCTGCAGCTACTGCTAAGGCACGTTAGTTACTCTGTCAGAGGGGGAGATGCTTGTCAAGATTGTGAGCAAACGGAATTGCTGCCAGCCATTTACTCACAGACAACAGATGATTCCCACAGACCATTTGTTTTATTTCTGTGCATTTTGTCTTGGGCTTTGCTGTCTCTGTAAAACCCATGGCCTTTTATGTTAGGACAACAGAACATTAGCAGTTATGGCTGTTGCAGCGCTCCACACATAAGCAAAGCCCCCTGTCTGCCACGTTAGTCATCAGAACTCAGTTCAGTTATTATCTCTATCACTTCTAAAAGTTTTCATTCTAGTGGGTTTATTTACCTCAAGGAAATAACTTTGGAATTTTTGATTGATAGAAGTAATTGTTCAGGTACTTGGAGAAGCCAGTCTTGTGTTACATTTAATGGCTTACAGGTGAGTGACTGCCAGGCAGGGACAAAGCTGGGGGTGGAAATCCAGGTTATCTCCAAGCTTGTATTTTCTGCAGCTCACATAAAATATTAGCCCCAATTAGCACTTGTGTTGCCAGCCTCAGCTAAGGCTCTGTGTAGCAGCGTGAATGAAAGCCATAGCTGGCAGATAATGAGGCAGGTAATTACTCAGGGCGTTCCTGAGCACTCATTGCCAGTCCAAAGGCAGGGCACGGGCTGTCTAACCAGCAGCTCCTGCACCGGCCTGCCAGGCTCCACGCTGTGCACTGCCTGCCACTCCTCAACAACATTTATCCACTCTTCCTCATCCTGTTGGGACTATTTGCAGCCAGTAGTCCCATCTTGATTTCCAGGTTGATTGCACAGATTGTAACCCAGGGCAAATTTGGCAGAGGGACTACTGGAAGTGAGGCAAGGAGAGGCAGATGGGGGGAAAACGTCACTGACCCAATTGCCTTGTCTGAACTAGATGGAAAATTATATCCTTGTCCCATCACTCCCCACATATCAAACAGATTTAGGATTGCTAGATGAGTTCTGTGGCATCACTTCCACAGCCCAGGGATGAGTGTTACTGAGGTGGATGCTACCCTGTGCAGTCATTGGAGGCCAGCCTCACTGTCACCACCTTTTCTTTTCCCTCTGACTGCTCTCAGCCAAGCACCTTGCCCGGCTCAGACTCCTGCTGTGGGCCAGCTGCAACAGTTAAAGGCCCAGCAATGGATTCCATGCTCTGCCTGCATCATCTGATGTTGATGTACTCCTTTCTCCTAGGGCATAATTCAGGACAAGGACCTAACTGGAATCTTTTCCCAGGATAAACATCACACATACTCCTAAAAAGTGGGTAACAGATGTAAAACAGTTTTTTAAAACACCGGGTTATTGTCAATAGCAGGATGATATTCCAGGTGATTAGCCTCCTGCAGACCACTTTGTCTTAGCTAAGAGCCATGACAGAGAGGAGATTGAAAAGACCAAAAATTTCAGGTTTCCATGGCAGTGAATCAGGAACGGCGTCACCGGTTTCAGAGTGGAACATGTGGGAAGAGGAAAATATGGTCCAAAGGATTATGGCTAGAGAAGGGAGAGAGAGTGGGTGGGCTGGAGACCTCATATGGCAGAAAACATGAGGTAGCACATTTTCCTTTTAAAGCAATAGTTTTCATGAGAAACTCACTTCAGTGCTCAGAGATTTGTTCTCAGAAATGTAAATGCGCATTAGGAGTGTGGGGGCAGCTTTCAAATGCAGAAAGCAAAGTTCTCCCAAGCAGAGGGAGATCAGTGGTGCCTTCTTGGCCAAGACACCTCTCTCTTGATTTCCAAAAGATTTCATGGGCTACTGAGTTGGCAGGGTATCCATAGATCAGGGTAGTGCTTTGTGATTGAGTCTTTCTCTCCTTCATTTTTAGCAAATAAAAGCAAATACCATTACAATAATTCACACTCAGAAGAACATTTTCCCCATTGCATCTAATGTAATTTCATCAAGTTAGCACAGTCCAGATTAAAATGTGAACATGATCTGTGTTTAATATATCAAATGCAAATTAAGTCTGGATTTGAAAAGGTATTAGAGCTTTTCCTTTCATAAAATAAAATTAGTTCTAATTTGTCTCTGAAGTTTAAGCTGAAATGAGTTTATTGCTGAAATATAAACTCATAGCTTAATCCAAGCTTAATACATTTAACACTGAGGAAACTTCTTAAGGAATATTTTTATTATTTTACAAGCTGAGGGACAAATCAGGAGCATTACTGAAATTACTAGAGCTACAGTGGGTAACTCTTTTGAAGTTTATGCCCATGGAAGAGGCCTGGAACAGGGAAATAAATGCACAGTTATATTTTTAATAAACTCACACAGATAAATTTTTACAGGTGTTTACGGTGGGACATGGATATTTTGAAGGCATTTTATGAGGTCCAGTATTGGATGTAAATATGGACTAGCACTGCAGCAATGTTTTACTTGAGGGTTACAAATTCTGTCTTCTGTGTTTGCATCCTTTTGCTTCTGTTCTTCATACTATGTAATGAATGACTTTACTAAGCCTAATGTGCACACAGTTGGCAAACATGATATATAAGCATTTGTCTAAATGGCTGAAAACCAATTTTGAGTTTGGAAATGTGACTGTTTGTTCGAGGAGTAATTCAGTTTTAATGGAAAACCACAATACAGGCCGTCAAACTAAATGACAGAATCCAAACAGAAACCATCAGACACCTAAACAAGCAGCCTGGGTTAGAAAATACTGAGATGTGATCATCAGGTGGCTGCTCATCTCCTCATTCTGAATTTAATCCTGAATTTTAGATATCTGGTTTCTCGCAAGGTTTGCTCTCTCAGCCTCAGTTTTTCTTTTAGTAATGTTGGAGTGGTGATGCTTCCTCTGCCCACAGAGGTGGTGACAGGGTTGCTTCTCTTCACACTGCTTTGCCTAAGGAAAGTCCTATTAAAGTGTTATCTGAACACTCCAGAGGGCTCTGGAGTTATACTCTGGCTCTGGTGTTATCCTATTACCCACTCACAGAGGCAAGTAGTGGATAATTGGGTTCCAGCTTACCTTCATGGGATAAGAGATTCCTCATTTAACTCTGTCAATAGAAAGATTAAGAGTCCTTGTTATTCCAGGAGAATAAAGTTGCGTAGGACAGGAGAAGTGAATAATAGTGAGTATAAAGCCATGGTTGTAAACCAGTGGATCAGTTGCAATAAAGAAGTTTCAGACAATGAAATATCCTCTCTAACTTTTATGGTCATACTTATCATTCAGTACATGGAGACACATTACTCTGGATCACGTGAAGCAGAATAAAACAGCCCATTAATTTCATCAGAAGTTTGCAAGCTGACTTCATATTTTCACACCTGCCATGGGAAGACAGGTGGTGAGACTCCTGTGAGAGCAGAGCCACTGGAAAGGCTCTTGGAGCCCATCTCCACTTCCATGACCTCTCTGGGCTGACAGGCACAACTTACTGTACCTGTGCAGGATTTGGTTGGGTTTGGACAGCACCACAGTGTTTGCAGGCTGTACACAAGACTTCCTCTACTCTATAAACTTCTATTCCAATAGAACCTGCTTTTGCTTTACAACTGGCAAAAGCCTTCTGAAAAAGTTTGGCCAAAGATGAAGGATAAAAATTAAGTTTTGTTTTGGGGAGTTGACAGTCATGTCCGGGGAGGTGAGGTGCCCTTAACTCCTTCGGTTGTCATGGCCTGTGACACAACAAAAGGGCTTTTCCCACTGGGAACTTTGGGATGGTGCTGGCAGCAGCTCCTACACCTAACTAATAATGTTTCCTGGAGAGCCAGAGATGGTTTGTCCTCTGTCTCTAGCAGGCAGAATTTTGTTACAGGAGATCAGTCAGTTCTGCAACTCTCATTGCTTTCTTTGTCAGCTTTTATCTGGGAAGCCCATGGAAAAGCTCTTAGCACTTAGCCAGCTTCCACACCTGGCTGGTGTCTTTTCAACTGTGCCATCTCTGTACAAAACTGTGGCTGACCGAGTGTAGGAATGCTTTTTCCACAGCTGCACAACGTTTCTAAGCTATCACCTGTATTTATCTGCAGTGACCTTACAAAAAGATCCCCCCCAACCCCCTGATGGCTACAGGGCTTAATTACCGTAATTCTGATTCAGTTTGACTTCCACAGGGGTCTCTGTGCTCTAGAGTAGCACTTATCAGCATATTTGTTCCCTGGAATAAACTGATGTTTATGGGATACTGTGGGGTGCTGTCTACCTACAGAGTGTCTGGCAGGCTGTAACTTGAGCTGTTAATTTTTAAAGCCTGTAACAGAGAGGCAATATTACGTTGCAAGGCCACCTTTCTGCAGCACCTCCCTAAAAGCTCTTTTTGTTTTGATACTTTCCATATTTCTCAGGTTTCCACCGTCCTCTCTGTAGCAACCAGCTCCCTGTTGCTGCAGGGATGTTGAAAAAGTGATTTTCTTCTGGATGGTTCTGTCCGTTTTGAAATCACTGGAGGGAAACGTTTCAGAGCATCTCCCCACAGTTCCGGCTGGACCTCCCTAAAGACCTGATTTTTATCTCCTCCTTTCAGGGTCTTTATTTTGCAGCCACTCCACTGCATTGTTTACCAATTTAAAACTAATCCTTGTCAGTCTCTGAAGTGCAACCAAAATATGCTTTCTGGTGGCATCATAGCAAACACTTAAATAACTGTGACATTGTATTGGTGATGAGAAAAGAAAGCATTTCCATAAGGAGCAGCTTGCCAAACCTTAGCAATTTCTTCTACAAGGAGAAGTCAAGAGGAAAATAAAGCCTCTCGAGTCTCCTAGATTTAAATGATTATTCTGTCTTATTGTTCAGTATGAACATTTTCAGGAGGATTGTAGGAAAAACGTTGCTTGTAATCATCTCCTAATGGAAAAACATAGGTGTGGGTCAGGCACTGTCAAGAGTGGAAATATATCAGGCTGCAAAGGTCAGCTGGGTAGCAAATACAAAGTGATGATGTGGCCTGTTTAACATCCCTGGTTAGGGAAATGCAGTCAAATTTAGGTTTTACATTGCCATTGACATGGGTGTCTGAGCCTTGCTAGGGAAAATGGAACATATTTTATCCAGCAGGTACAAGTGTGGACCAGCTCCTGTTTCCCAGACTTCACAGTATTGAATTATAGTGCTATTTTTCAGTTGTAAACTTTTCAAATTTATGAACCAGACAGGTTTAAATGACTCTGTAAAGGAAATAAATGAGATATTTCTCCAATTAAACAAAATGACTTCTTTAAGTCATTGTTTTAAGAGATCCTGTTATTCTGTGGGCAAGGATGGGTAGGGAAAGATGCTTCATCGTAAATACTGAAAAAAGCTCCATTTTGGAGAAGGGAAAAAAGAACATTAATAAAATTTGTAGTTGGAACTGAGGTGACAGGTACTATAAACACTACAGGAATAGAGACATAAAAGAACAAAATAGTGCCTAGTGAGAAAAGTATATGCACTGGAAATGCAAAATGAGAATCAACCTGAAAAAAAAAAATGCAGAGAGATCTCCCCTGGGGAAATTATTCCTGAGCACACAGGCTCAATGAGCAAGAGAAAATTGGAAATGGTAGTGATTAAAGAGGCCCTGAGGTGAGGCTAGTCCAAGAATTAGACAGCAGCAGCAGCAGTATGATATGGATATAGAAAGGGAATTTCAGGATACTCTGTGTTCCAAATGCAGTTGTTCCCTGGCCAGGGAGCTGGAGCAGGGTTGAGGTGCTGCAGCTGACTGATGGCAGCAGCAGGTCGATGTTGGCTTGCTCTGGTGCCTGGAAATTTGTACTCTGGAGTTTCCTCCCTCCTGCTGGGAGAGGAAAATAGAGATTAATTGCTCACAATGTGAAACACAACTTTCCTAATTATTATTTTCAATCAAATCATTGTGATTTTCCTATGAGAAGGGGAATAATTAGAAAAAGCAGAGGCCTGAACTACGTTGCTTTTAAACATATCCAGCTAGTACTTCAGTCTGTGAGGAGAGCAATCATTTCTCTTTGTCTTCTGATGGAAAACTTCCTCCTTCCTCCCCAAGTCACATTCTATAGTAAAGAGCTTCTATTATAAAGTAGAAGTCAGCTCAATAGTAAAGGATTGCAATCACCAGCATTCTCATGTAAAACTGAGGCAGACGAACACTGATCCAGTAGAAAGGGCTCTACGTGCAAATGCCACATCCAGCCTTTCATACCAATAAACGCCCTGGTGGAAAAAAAATCAGGTCACAAATGGAGTTAAAGAAGCACTCAGATGTCATCCCAGCTCTTATTTGCAACCTCTCTTGTAACTGGAAAGCATGTCCTGAGCCAAAGGCTGTTCAAATGCATCAGTTCAGGGGCCACTTGGGCACCTGTCTGATGTTGGACTCTGGGCTGGTGCATCAAGGGTCACCTGTGGCTTCCCTGGGAAGCACCTTCACATCCAGGCAAAAGCAGACATCAGCAAAACAAACAAAAACTGCCACCCCAAACACCTCAAACGGATTTCTTCTCCTCCAGAAAAGGTTTGCTCAGACATTGGCAGTCTCTTTCAGAGAAAGTAAAAAGCAATTTAAATTTCATCTGTGACTTGTGGTTTCTTAAGTGTACAAAGTGCAAAATAAATGTATATGTAAACATTTAAATTTTTTTGTTTCTGTACCTGGGGCTGCCACAGCCCTAATTCTTGCAGGGAGCTTGTTATGCTAAACTTGGCAGAGATGTTAGTCCTCAGGAAGTTCAAGGTCAGTGCTCAGGCTTCGTGGAGCTGTGTCCTTATCTCTAAATTGTGCTCAGTTCTTATCCTGCAGTGAAAAAAGACCTGTCCACATCTCTAGTTTATGGATTTGTTTGTTTGTTTTTTTACGCTGGGGAAAAAAAATGAAACCAAACCAAGTTTTGGTCCCAAGAACTTTGATCTAAATCTCTGCCAAAATAAATGGAATCACACTGGAAGAGTATTTTTCCACTGCATTGTGCTGTTATGGATTTATGCTCCCCAGCCACTCGTGTCACTCAGCCCACCACATTTCTTGTGATGCCTGTCACTCACAGAAGAGAACAGCAGCTCCCTGTATATCCTGACTGAGCAACATGACAGTCAGTGGATTTTTAATGAGATAACACCGTTCATGGAGGAGCTGAGCCACAGCTGATAAGTGAATGTAAAATACAGCCCTTCCTCTTTTAATCCCTCCTGCTTGCTTTACATGAGAGCAGTCTTTGTAAGCACCATACTGGAAGCTCATTATCCAAGAGGAATAAAATTCAGCTCGTTGTTTTTATGTTATTTTTGTTGGAGACATATCCCATGTAGGGATCTCAACTATAAAGACGCCTTAACGTAAAAGAAAGAAACACCGGGATCAGTGACAAGCCTAATTGGCTTTTCCAGATGTTTGAAACATGAGGCCAGCACATTCATGTATGTGATGTACATGAGATTAGTTTCTGGTAAAGAATTAAGTGAAGAATCTTATAATGGCATACTGAGTAGATGTGGATTTCCAGGTTTTGGTTTGGGCTAAGACATTAGCTGAGGGTAAATAGTCCCCAGTGGTTATTAATTGCAGTAGAACAATGAGTGTGATGCATTTGCAGTAGCAGGAGTGAATTTTGCTCAAGAAATCTGGCAAAAGTCTCCTTAGGTGCAGAGGAAAAACCATTTGTTAGCTGGGATTGTGGGAGCCTTTCAGAAAAAGGTGCCCGTGTTGTGCAGAGCACAGGACATGCCTTTGTTTCTGTGGGATGCAGGGGGTGAAGAGCCGTGTCCTGGTCCCCTCAGGGGCAGGAACACACACTCACACCCTGCTGCTGTAGTGCTGTCACTCTGCAGGGATGGTTCTGAGTCTGTCCCATGTGCTGCAGGGCGATAGCAGCACCCCCAGCCTCTCCCTGGACACACAGGACAGGTGGCTGACAGTGGAAGGTTATGGGAAGGATATGGGAATGGTCTGCCCTGGGGGGCACTGGTGGAGCCAGCAGTGTGGAAGGTGTTCAAGGCAAGCCGGGGTGTGGCACTCAGGGCTCTGGTCTGCTTGCCAGGGTGGCCACGGGTCACGGGTGGGACTCAACCATCTCCCACGGTTCCTCCAAGGCAGGACATTCTGTGGTTCTGTGACATCACAGCCTCTGGGGAGGGCAGGGTTGCTGGCAACTGTCCCCAGCCGTTGCTGTGCCCCCAGACCCAGGGCAGACTTCAGTGAGGAGAGACGCCCAGAGGGTGTGTGCTGGTGCAGCTCCTCGCATAGAGCAGCATGGCTGGCCAGGCCTTGTCTTTGCTGCTTCAGTCTTGCCTGCTGCTGCTCCTGGTCCGTCCCCTTGACCCTTCTAGCAAACCTGAGAGGGACATGGGCACCTCAGGTCTACTTCCTGAGGAGCTGGAGGACATGGACCTTGAGTCGAGCCCGCGGGTGGACGTGGCGCTGGTGTCCTGGATAGGCTTGCTGGTGGTGCTGGTGATGGCAGCCATTATGCTGGGATGCCACGTTGGCAGAAGGCTCTGGAGATGCTGGAGAGAGGTGAGGGAGGGGCGTCAGGCAGGCAGGGCGGGGCGGGGCAGACCCCAAGGGTGCTGGGTCTCTTGGGCAGCCCTTTGGCCACGGCACCATGGCAGAGAGGGGCTGAGCCCCAGGGACAGCAGCAGGCAGAGGTGAGCAGAGCTGCTGAAACCTCGGCCTGGGGCAGCCCAGCCAGGCCTGTGTCTCTGACAGAGGCCAAAGGCAGCCCCAGAGGCCTGGGCCCTGCTCTGCCCCTTCCAGCAGGATGGATCCCTGTGCTTTGCCTTGCAGAAGCGCCAGAGCCCCTCGGCCCGTGCAGGCCCGTGCTGCTGCCAGGGAGACAAGTGCCCAAGGAAGCTGCTCCAGCTCCTGAGGCACAACCGGGCCATGCTGCGCCTCTGCCTCCGCTACAGGCCTCAGGAGAGGCCCAGGCCCAGGAGAGCAGCCAAAGGGGCCATTGGAAGAGGAGGAGGCTCCAAGCCTCGTCTCCGAGCTTAGCTCCAGCTCCAGCATGGCAGGGGGATGTATGAGCAGTGCCCAGGCCAGGCACTGTGACATTCCCCACCTTAGGAGATAGAGAAACCCCCGTTCTTAGTTGTAGGATTCCCCAGCACCCTTTGCACCCCAAGTTGGCATTTCCCTTAGTGTTCCTGTTCTAGAAGTTGAAGTCTTTTAGGTATAAGATTCTGACCCCGTAGTCTTTTAGTCACCCTGCAGTGTAGATTTTGGAAGTTGTCAGGTTAATAAAGTTCAAGTTTTCTATGCATTGCTGAGTCGTTTTCCTGATATTCCATCCAAGAGGGGACACAGCGAGTGATGGGTTTGCACAGGAGCTCCAGAGTGCCGGGAATGGAGAGCCTGAGGGCACCAGCAGGGTTTGCAAGAGTATGGGGGGCAGCTGGAAAGAAGATGGTGGGCAATATTCTCCTGCCTCCATTTTCAAAGGAAGCTTGGAGTCTGCACAGTGCCAGAGGTGGGGCCCTAAAGGCCCCAGGAGGTGTCTGCGTTGCCCCAGAAGGTGCTTGCAGGACCCTGGGGAGACAGGGGAGGAGCAGGATCATCCCTGGAATGCTGTGAGAGATACCCAGAGCAGCCCATGCTGGGGCCCAGGCAAAGGCTGAATTCAGGCAGGCAAATACATCCAGGGGCTGCCTGGGCTATGGCAGACATCAGTCCGGTGAGGCCCAGGGCACTCTCATATCTTTCTGGGGTTCTTGTATTTGTTTGTATGCAAAAAAGGGTTGGAAGCTGTGCCAAGGGAGGCTTACACTGCACATTAGGAAGGACATGGGATAATTCATCTGGTACCTGCTTGGTCTCCCAGCAGCTTCCCCTATATCTCCATGTCACCACACAATCACACCTGCATCGCAATATTTCTCTTTTCTTGCTGATATTTTGTCTCCTGAGCACCTTTCTGGAGCTTTGTTTTTCCCTGATGGCTTTGTGTGTGCTGCTTACCTTGAGGAAGGGTTGTTTACAGTTGCAGAGTAGCCTCTGAATTTAAGCCACCAGAGCCCTGACAAACATTAATTTCACTTTCCAATGTTTACTTTTAATTTTTCTTGCTTTTCTGTATCAGGTTCCCTTAGTGTAACAGGACCTGAGCAGTGGGGAGTTTGACATTTGCTCACTGACATGCAAAAACTCCAATGAACTTGGGTGGATTTAGATTACAGCTTCCATAGAGAAAAATCAGAGATTCAGCAAAGGTGGTTCAAACTCTAAGCAAAGTCAGTTCTTCAAAAACACCCCACTATTTATTCTCAAATGCAGTTGCTCTCACTGCAGTTCGGGTGCAGGAGCATAACATTTGTGAAAATACAGCCATGTGCTATTTGGAAACATTTATTTTGAAGCAGACACATCTTGCCATTCTTTTCTCCATCAGGATAGTTCAATTAGATTCAGGTGTACCTTTTAAGAAGGTTGCTTGCTGCATAATTGGTTAACTCACCACATCTGTGAGTTTGTTTGATTAATGGGGAAAAACCCTGGTAACTTAACCCCAGCTGTGTCCTGGGTGTTTTCTGAGGACTGTCCCAAAGCTGAGTTGAAGCCAGCAGTACTAGGAAAGGTCAAAAACCCAATTCCAGAGCCCTGGTCTGAAGACTGTTAAAAATTCTGCTGTGATCTGCTTTTATTGCACATTAGTTTTAATAGGATATTATTGGTTTGTGAATACCCTTTTCCCAGATGCTGCTACAATGTAGTTTTTATTGCATAGCAGTTTTAATGTGATTTTACTGCTTTATAAATACACTTTTCACCATTCTTGCCTTGCTACCATGGCTGTACCAATATGTTTGCACATTACTGTTACTGCTGTCTTAAAATCAAGGTTAAAGCAATCACAGTAGGGCCATGCAGAATGAATGATAATTGAAAATGCACCTAGCAGGATGCTCTTGATATTCTATAAACAAACAAAGCAGAATCTTTATTCATTATTTATCACTTGTTCTTTGTGACATTTCTTTGCAGGATGTATCTTTTTCCTTTCACAGAGCTGAGCCAAAACATATGTCAGGCCAGATGCATACATTTACCTCTCTCCTTTTCTCCCACGCTGAATCACAATCACTTTGATTTTGCCCAAACTGTGCTTTCCTTATGAATTTACTCCATTTGCAGAGAGTACCATACAGAAGGCTTGAAATACTGGCACAAGATTTTGGTACCTAAGTGTTCTATCAGTGCCCTGGTATTCCAAGATGTATTAAAAAATTTAAATCAGTACAATTTGCTGACCCAAAATGTTAGGCTTCTGGGTAGAAATAATCTAGATTGCCTGACTAAAAAGCATGCATCCCCCATGGTTGTGGTGTGGCATCCTCTTCTCACAGGATACAGGTGCACTGTCCTGTTTTTTCAGTTTATGAATATTTATGAAGTAGTTCCAACTCTTCTGTATCTCTGTTAACAGCTGTAGGTATTTGCCTCTGGTCAGCATGGATTTGAGTCTTTATGTCTTTAGCAAGCCATATGAACTTTCTGTACTCTAACCTGGAATTTCTGCTGCTGTCTGTCTCATTTATGCCATCCCTAGATTTACAAGCTGGCTTTGTTTTCATTGCTGCCTCTATTTCTTTACTGAACCAAAAGCTGCCTGGAGTTCTTTTCCTTCTTCACAGGATGGCTTTTATTTTAAACAAGTTTTAACCATATTTTTCTGCATGAATTTTCTTCCCATTCCATCTCTCATATTTTCTTCTGGTTTGGAAATTGAAGCCCTCAGAACTACATATGGATATGTGTTTTGACTGGAATATTTTTCTCTCAGGCTGGACCTGGCAGGGTCAAGATTCCTGTTCCTCAGGTAACAGCCTGTGCCTGGTCCAGTGATTTATCCAACATTCTACATCATCCCAGGGCACAGCTGACTTATTCCAGGTGGGCTGTGCCACCTTCTAGGTTTGAAAAGCCCTTGCTGAAGTTAGTGGAAAAATGCCAGCTTCCTTGAATGAACTCCATGTTGAAAACTACTTTTTGGAACCCGAAACTGTTTTATTTCTACCTTCCTTAAAAAAAAAAACCTTAAAAAAAGAGAAGGTCCTTCAGAACAGAATTGTTTTCATACTCTTTGTTCTCTTGCTTTGATTGCTTTTGATTGGGATATAGCTTTGCAATCCTGTGAGGAGTAATGTCTCACTGTCCTTTGCTCTTTCTTACATGCTGGTATAAATCAATGAGGTGCTGCTATGTACATATCATCTGATCTGTGAAGAAACTAATTTAATTCCAGATTAACTGCTCTCAAAAGTACTTTTTTTCCTTCTTCATCTCAACACATTGCAAAGCTACAAGTAACTGTAGACCAATTTTAATGAGAACAGTGGAAGGAGATGAATGTCAGTATATGTCAGAGCATCTTAATTTCTGACTGGTTTAGTGAGTGAGGAGGGCATTGCTGAGGTCCCTTCCATATTCATAAATTCTGTCCAGCTTCTCCCTGCTCTTCAGAAGCCCCCTGATCTTCACCTTAACTTCCTTAGCCCAGAGTCCTCCAGCTTCTCTGCTCCTCCCATTTCATCCCCTTCACTTATTTTGTCCTTAATTTTGCCTGCCTGGGAACATTAGAATGACTTCAGACAGGTTTCTCTGCCTGCCCTTGGTGTGTCTGTATTTATCTCTCCCCTGATATTTGCATTCTTCAGCAGATACAGTCGGTTTTGTTCTGTGTTTGTCAAGCAGTTAACAAAGTGAAGAGGTTCAATGTCAAGGGCTCACAGGCAGTAATTCTGGCAATAAATATTAGGATAAAATGTTCAAACATTTCTACACCAAGATGTTTTGTTAACTCCAACCTCTTTTTGAGTTTAAACATGAGCATTTAATCAACTTGTTACTCACAGAAGGTTTGCTGTCATATTCAGTAGGGGTAAGACAAAACAATTAAGGCATCCACACACAACTTCATTTCAGTGGTCACATGTTCTGTTCCTCTGTTTCCTGTTAAGTGCCTGTGCCTTGTTCTTGCAGCCTGCAGGAGGGACATCCTACCTCAGAGGCAACCCTGACTATTGGCATAAATCACCAGCCTTCCACATTTATCATCATAATGAAGTTTGCAGATGTTATTCCTCTCTCTTTTTCCCTCTGTACACATTCAGGGCAAGATAGACACCATCCCCACTTGCTCTTAGAGGGAAGCCATCCCAGCATTCTATCAAGCTGGAAAGGTAGAATTCTATGCAATAAAGGAAATATCACCGTGTGAACATAAGAAATTATTTAAATTCTACGCGTGGCATGAAAGTATGTGCACATACAAAGATGGTGTTTCCTTAAAGCTTTTTACACTGACCTAACTATGAGTTGTGTATCTCAGAGTTAAACCTGTCCTCTGGTTCATATCTTAGGTCAAGTGCACATCCCTCTTTCTATTAAAAATAAAAACAATAGAACTAGCTATTTCTCCACTTAATTATCTCAAACTGGCTTAGAAAAAGCAGGAGTTATTTCACAGCTGCATCCCCATGTGTACTGTTTCCACAGATATTCCCCAAAAACCACGAGATGAAATAAATTATTTTTAGGGAGATACATAGTTCATGAACGTGAACAAAGACTCTCTTAAGTATTCATGAAAAAAAAACCAAACCAAAAATTGTAGTAATTTCCTTTTTTGTAGTGGACATTTCTTCTGGCTGCTCCTTTTGAGTGTAAGTCAAGTATCAACCAGAAGAAAAGAGTGATCAGCTTCAAGGTAAATATTATTTACATACTTATTTTCATGTGTTTTAGCAGTCAAGAGACAGTAAAAATCCTCTTCATTTTTTCCTCTTTCCTTTAATTCTTCAAAGTTAGGAGAAAATAGAATTTGGGCTGGTTTGGGTTTTTTGGGTGTAGGTTATTTTTACTGAGTGTGATTTAGTCCAATTGCTTCTGCATAGAGTGGAGTGAAACTAAGGCAAAGCTTCATTAGCATCTCGACATGTACTTGTGCTTAAGTTTCATAATTCTTCCAGGTGTGACAATAGAAAAGACATGCTTTTTGGTCACAGGGAGAGAAAACTAATTAAGTTTTCATTGAAAATGACAGCAAGTATCTCTGAGAAGAGATTTATTTTTCCAGCTTTTGAATTATCTCCAATTCTGGTATAGTCTAAAAGCTTCAGACCAAGAAGGCTGAAGCAAGCAGAGCAGAACATTCTTGTAAGAACATCTCCCGTGCCTCAGAGATTTGTTTGTATATCTGATGGTAACATAGTTTGTACTCACTCTGGCCCCAGCATCACAGCCCGCTTTTGAAGCAAAGCAGTTTGTAAAACTCAGAGGCCGCCAAGGTTGGGTAAAGCTGTCAGGCTGGCACAGCAGAGGCCCCTCCAGTGCAGAGCAGAGAGACTGGATGGCTGCTCACAAAGCACCAGGCTAAATTCAGGTGTGAGTTAGGAACATCAGACCTTGGGTTTCAATCATATCAGCTATCAGCAGGGTGAAGGGCTTCGCAGCCAAAGAGCTGCAAGTTGTGTATTCCTCCACTCTGAAGCATAAATAAACCGCAGGAAGCATCACAGGTAATCTGCCTCTGAAATGGCAATTACAAAAAAAGAAAAGTTTGATGATTTTCTAGGGCACCGTTCCACAGTAACTATGGCAATATTGTCATTAAAATCACAGGGTTTTTGCCTCATTGAACAAGGTCTACAGGAGCAAGATAATGTAAGGAAAGGTAAGGCATATATGAGGAGAATCTAATTTGTCCTCAAGCAAGTCAAGCAAGTCAAACAATTACCTCACCAGCGACTTTTGAGAATGTACCGAAGTTGAGTTTAAGGCATTTGTGACACAACACCCACACGGCAGCAGCAACCAAAAAGTGAAATCCTTTGGTGTCACAGAATGGCTGAATGGCTGAGGCTGGAAGGGCCCTCTGGGGTCATCTCATCCAGCCCCCTGCTCCAGTTGTGTCACCCACAGCAGCAGGAACATTTCCAGATGATTCTGTACAGCTCCAGGGGTGGAGACTCCACAGCCTATCTGGGCAACCTGTGCTGGCACTCAGTCACCCCCACAGTGAAAAATGGAGGCAGCTCCTACCTTTCAGTGTGTGCCCATTGCCTCTGCTCCCTTGGACTCTGTTGATGTACAGGGGGGTCTCAGATGAGGCCCTTTGTGTGTCACACTACTGGAGGAGGCAGCAAAGATTAATGTCCCCAACTGGTGTGATAGACTACAAGAGAACCATAGCTACAATTTCTGTCCAGCACAGTTTTTATCAATCTTCTTACAGCTCACAAGGCTCATGATGGATTCCCCCACTTGAAGTTTGTCCACTTCAATCCCTTCACCCAGCCTGTCCCAGCAGTACCATCCAGTTTCACAGAACAGAGCTGGTGTCACAGCATCCCTGCTGTTCTGGACTTTGCTTACTCTTGTTGGTTTATAACCCTCTACTTCATATTTTTGAGTCTTATTGCCTTCATTTAAAAGAGGAATAGAAAAATAGAAAACTGATATATTCTACTATTTGCAATTGTCAGAGAGGAAAACAGTTATTTCTCAGAAAGGGAAACGAAATTCAGCAGCAACGTGGACATAGGCTGTGCTTATTCTCAAAAGAAATCTCTTCCTGGATTTCTACTGCTTGAGGAGATATTGAAAATGAGCCTTTAAGACTTGAACTTCAGTCTCATGGACTGACAGAAGGACAGGAGAGGTTTCATTATGTAGGAATATTTGGGTAAGGCTTAGCAGATGTTTTTCAGCCACTTGACAGACCAGGTTGTCTTTTTCTGTGTGCCCTACTTTGAATTAAAAAAAAAAAAAAAAGCC